>VDFB02150476.1:0-47154 GCA_007258455.2 Sequoia sempervirens
TATTTCCATATAATATGACAACTCAAGTACAAAAAATATCTCAAGGAATATAGTGCTACACTCTAGGAATAAACATACATATCGATCAAGTTTCATTTCATGAGGGAGAAAGTGAATGAGAAAGAAGTCAAACTGGAGTATGCGCCTACCAAAGAAAATATTGCAGATATATTTAATAAGCCATTACTGAAGGATGGTTTTGAGTATCTTAGAGGAATGCTAGGGGTAATCAGCTCTCCTGATAAGAACTAAAAGATGTATTTTCTTGCATCAGTCCATGAACTTCATTGCTATATTCTGATCCAAATTGATGGTTCTATGGTTGCTACTAAGGGGGAGTAGTCAGATGTGTAGATATGTGGTTCATAGCATGTATATGGAAAGTTCATTGTTACCTTTTCCATTGATGTCAAGGTGGGAGAAGTGTAATGTGAAAAATCCTTTCAAGAGAAGTGCAAAAGAAGTCAGTGTGTTGGGTTGATGGTATTTTTCACATCATGTGTTTCCATCAATTCCAAAGGGGAAGATTGTTGGATGTTGTATATGTGTTGTTGATATGTGGTTGTCCTTGATGTCAACACTATTAGAATTGTGTGTACTAGAGGTTGTATATATCAAGGATATTGAGAAATTTGTAAAAGAAAGTGTTTTAGGTTCCTAGTGGAACTGTGTAGGTCATGATGGTGTTTTTTTCTCTACGTTGAAGATTAGTTGGTGTGGATTAAAGGGTTTATTGTTGATTATATATATATCATATACAAGAAGTTTCAAAGGTCATCATGAAGTTTTGAGTGTGTTATGGTCTGACAGTCTTTTTGTGGTTTTTGTCAGTGTTCCTAAATGAAGATTGTGTGATTCTATTGATCTCTGTTTTTGTGAATGTTTCTATGTTATTTCTTGGAGCTCTCAAATGTTTGTAAATCATTCTCTATTTTTTTGGTACGTCCACATTGGTTGATGAGCTCGTGATTGAAGATCTATTCTTTTGCATGTTCGATTTTTCATAATCCTAGCTGACATGTTGATGGTAGCACTTTGTGGATCTTTGTGGTGAAAGTAAATAAAGTATTTTTGTGTTGGAGATGTTAATTTTCATCTCCATTATGTTGAGGCCAACCTTGGTGGATTTACATTAAAAATTTTATTTATGAATTTGGGCCGACATTGCAAATATGCTATATTTTCTTGGTCGACTAAGTTGTGATGAAATCTAATGTAGAGGATATATAAGTGTGATTGTTTCATCAGTGAAGAGTGTGTTGCATGTGCTCCTATGTGTGTATGTGTGAATATAATTCAATTGCAGAGAAGAGTGTGAAGAAGTGTTGAGCTTAATTAGAACTATAATCAGGCTTGTGCAGAAGCTATTTTCTCAGTTCATACCCTCAATATTTTTAATCCTATTCTGTTGGGAAGTGAGACCCTTTTGTATTTGAGAAGTGAGCTCTAGGTAGTGTGCCTAAATGCATGTGCATTCCCCTTATTATTTCTCATTGTAATTTTAACAGAGTATAATCTTGTGGACTAACGTCCACTGTGGTTTTTCCCCTAATAGGTTTTCCACGTAAAATATCTTGGTGTTCTTTGTCTCTCTAATGTGTTAATTGCTTGTGGTTAATTTCTTTTTCATCAGATCTAATATTAAAGTTAAGATTAGTTGGAAAAGTTTAAATGCATCTAACAACTAATTCACCCCCTCTCTCAGTTGTCTAACCTTTTTTCTCCAACACTTAAAAATAATCTTGCTAATATATATGTATGGGAACTCATTCAAATCTCATCGATAGTGAAACTTCTCTTTCATGAAATGTTGCAAATAAAGAATGAAGAGATACAATCTTACATAAAATCAAATCATGTTACATCCTTCTCTAATCCCATGCAAGCCACTCCATTAAAAATCACATTCCCTAAACATGAATTACCCTCACTTGTGATTCAAAAAAAAAATGATTGCTTGATGATATAGGTTATCATTAATGAAACTCTAGTTAGGCACACTATCATTGATAATGGATCAGAAATTAATGTTTGTAGCATGGACCTCCTACAAAAACTTGGCATGGAAAAAAATCTCATTGAACTTAATAATGTTCATATTCATGGCTTTGAAAATGTTTATGGGAAACCACTTGGGATGATCACATTACTTATTGAGGTTAGAATTGTAATGTTTGCTACCTCTATTCATATCATGCAACGACCCCTTCCATACAATCGTCTCCTAGGGATACCATGGATTCATGCTATGAAAGGTGTCCCATCTACCCTTCACCATGTCATGAAGTTTGAATACAACAACAAGATATACATGATTTATGTAGATGAGCAAAGTTATGTGTCAACTGATCACAACACTTCCAACTCTCCCAATCCTTTCATCCCTCAATCAAAACTTGCACCTCCACTAGTTGATGCTAACACTTCACCTGCAACACAACTATTTTTTCATAATTCAGGGTTGTTAGATTCTACCCCTCCTTACCATAATATTTCCAAAATCTCACCCTCATGGACCAAAGAGGGAATAGCCTTGTCTTTGGGAAAAATTAATCCCACTCCAACACCAAAACCTATTCTACACTTAGATCCATCTAAATACAATTCCCATGTTATAACATCAATGGTCAAGACACTATCATCATGAAAGGAGTCATGATTGGGTAAAGAAAGAGGAGAAGGTGCATTATCTAAGTGATCAGTTAAGGCTTGTCCTTTGATTTCTTTTTGTGAAAAAAGAAGAAGGTCAAACTCAGTTAACAACATCAACCACTTAGCTAAGTGTCTAGAAAGGTCTATTTTTTTAAAAAGATGTTTAAGGGGATCAAATTTTGTGATGAATGATATTTAAACATTTAGTAAATAATGTCACAACTTACTAGTAGCGAATATAAAATCCAAAAACTTTTTTTCAATTGGTGAATATCAAGTTTCATAACCAATTAAGGTTCGACTAATGTAATAAACATGTTATTTTCCATGATCATCTTGTTGAGCCAACAATGCTACAAGAGCATTGGTTGATGTAGATATGTACAGGAAAAATGATTTTTTTGGCACAACAGGTTGTAAAATTGGTGGAGTTGCAAGGTATTCCTTTAAATTCTCAAAATCCCATTTACAATCCTCATCCCAATCAAAAGGTACATCCTTCTTGAGGAGATGTGTAAAAGGTAATGTGTGATTGGCTAAAGATGCAACTAAATGACAAATAGGTTGAATTTGGCCTTGCAACATGCATAATTGTGAAATGTTCTTAGGAGATGGTATGTTAATAATGTCATCAATTTTCTTTGTGTCCATCTCAATTCCTCTATGAGATATGACAAACCCCAAAAGTTTATCACTATCTATGCCAAAGACACACTTTTTTGGATTTAATCTCCCATTATATTTAAGTATTCATTTGAAGATTTTATGAAGAACATTTGCATTGTCTTGTCTTGTTAAGGATTTAGCAAGGATGTCATCAACATAATCTTCCAAAGTTTTATGTATGTAATTGTGAAATATCAATGTTATTGCTCATTGATAAGTTATGTCCACATTATTTAAATTGAAGGGCATCATGACCCAACAAAATGTTCCCCAAATAGTTATAAATGTAGTTTTGTATTGATCTTGAGGATTGATAAGGATTTGGTTATAACCAAAAACTCCATCCATGAATGACAATAAAGCATGTCTAGCGGTTGAATCCATGATCATGTCAATGTTAGGAAGCAAAAAAATTTCTTTTAAAGAAGCATTATTCAAGTCACAAAAATCCATACATACCCTAATATCATTATCAAGTTTAGCAACTGCGACAATGTTTGAGACCCAAGGAGAATAATCAATATTTCGAATGAAGCTTGCATCAAGGAGTTTTTCAAACTCTACTTTAACATGCAAGGATACATTATGTTGCATTTTTTGTATCTTTTGGAAAATGGGCTTAGCATTTTCAGCAAGAACGATGTTGTGTGTCATAATTTTTGGTTTAATTTCTAGCATAATAGAATATTTCCAAGAAAAAATTTCAAGAAAATCATGAATTAGAGTTGTAGTGTCCTCTTGTTCTTCATCGTCAAGAAACTTCCCATTCCCAATAACTTTTTCTTTATCACCTATGTCCATCGACACATAAATTGTATCTCCTAAGGGGAGTGCATTATATTTAGGAGCTTCAGCATCATATGGTTCTTTAGTGATATCACTATATTTTTTCTTGGTAACTATCATGGTACAAGTAACTTGCTTTATGGGAGTAGTAAAGGATGTGTTATCATAAAATCCTAACATTTTTTTTAAAGTTTCATCATTGTCAACATACTTCCATGATGGTGATAAGTTCATATCAAGAAATTCAGGATGTTTGATTGTGAGTTTGTGTTTTGGTTGTCATTAATAGTGTTGATGTTCAAAGATGGTTGTTGAGTAGCTTTTGTCATCCTAGAAAATGAATAGCCCAATCTATTCTTTGTCTCATGTGTATTAGGTTCTATAGGGACATGGATACCTTATTCATGCTTTCCACATTATTTTTGGTTATATCCTAATTGTTTCACAATTTCATAACCCTTTCAATAGAGTATTTCCATTTCTTTCCGATTAGGAGGAGCTTGATAATCTATCTCATCAAAATTTCTTGTATACATTGTGTTTTCTTCCAAAGTAGAGGAGATAGATGTTTGAGAGTGTTTTTCTGAATTTTTAGTTGACATGATGGTTGGTTGTTCTTGCTTCTCATCTTTCTTTTGTGTGGTTATGTATTCATCCATAAATTAAGGTGTGAATTCTAAAGATCCCCAATCATCACCAAATAATTTAGACATTGATTCCTCATTGTTTTGTTCAATTTCTAGAGGGTCTATATTAGATGTTGGAATTAATGTTTTTAGAGGACATGTAGCTCCATTTTCAAGGTTCAAGCAACTTTTAGGCTCAAGGTCTATTTCAACTTGATAAATGTTGTTGTTATAGAAATATTTCATTATATGATGAAGGGTCTAGGGAATTACATTCATCTCATGAATCCATGGTCTACCTAAAAGAAGAATATATCAAAGATCATAAGGCATGACATGAATAGGAGTTTACATAGTCACCACCCACACTATAATAGGCAAAGTGATTACATTGAGTGATGGCTTTGTTGTAGTGTCAAATCCTTTAATGGATAAGGAACTAGGTTTTATTTGTGACTTTTCAACACACAATCTATCAAGGAGATTCAAACTACACACATTAAGGGAAGAACCATTAATAATGAGGGTTCTTTTGATACTTATTTGATTGAATTGAGAAATTATCATAAAGGACTCAAATTTTCTTTGCAACTCTAAAGGAGTGAGCTCATTTTGATGGAAAGTAATATCCAGATTAACTTTATGCATTCCATGTATTAATGTTTCCACATCATTCAAAGTTGTACCACGAGGAACCACAATTTGTTGTAAGGTTGTTTGAAGAATAGTATGGTAATTTGGTGAATTCTAAAGTAAATCACAAAGAAAAATCTTTGTAGGAGTAGTCTTTAGTTGTTCAAGAAAATCATACTCCTTTGTATCTAAGGGAAAGCAGGGAGCACTAGGAAGATTAGGTAATGGTAAAAAGGGTGGGGTTGGTTGTGATGGTTGCAGATTGTTTTAGGTGTTATATCTATGAGCAATAGTAATATTACAAGATTTCTGCAACAAATTAGTTTTGTGTGGGTAAAGAGTTAACTCAAGTTTATTGGAAGGATGAATTTTATTATGAGGGTTGGCAAAGAATGAGTTGAGGTTGAATGACATTAACATACTTGGTTTTATATTGTTCCAAAAAAACCATAGTGGATGACTTAGGTGAGATGAAGTCTTGAAGGGACTCATCTAACAAGTCAAATTCATCACATCTAAAATGTTTGATGGATAAGTTATTGTCAATTGGTTTAAGTATTTCATAGTAAACTTTATAGGTGTTAACATTTTCTATTGTAGGTTGGTCACAACAAACCATAGTGGATGACTTATGTGAGGTGGAGTCTTGAAGGGATTCATCTAAAAAGTCAAATTCATCACAATTTAAAGGTTTGAGAGATAAGTTATCATTAATTGGTTTAGGTTTCTCATTGCAAGATTTAGATGGTGAAGTGAGTGAGAGGAAGTCCTGAAGAACTTCATCTAACTTGACTACTTCATAAATACTAAGAGGCTTGGATGAGATGGTGTTTATAAATTGAATCATTTGTTTGAAAGGTTGGTTTGATGTTTTAGTTTTTATGTTTTTATGAATTGATGAATCTGATCTAAAAGAAATAGGAACTAATGTCGAAAAGGAAATATGCAAAAATATAAGTCTATCCATAAATTCCATTAAAGGAAATGATGATTATGAAAATGATTGAAATATAATAGAAATTAATTGAACTAAAACAAAAAAGGGAACTGTAGGAAAGAGAAAAGTGCAAAGCAATAAAATGAATTCTAGAAACACTCATTCAAAAATTATAGTGGGACTGATTCACCCAAGGTGGTAAATGAGTCCCAGAAGAGGTATGTTTGAATTTTTTCTATTTTTTTTTCTTTTCTCAATGTGTTCAAGTCTGTATAGTGCACATAAGACTAAAAATGCATAATTTTGAAATGATGTAATGAAATAAGATGCAATAATGAACTCTAAATGATACTTTCACTAAAGCAATTTTAAGAAGCCTTATGATGCAAAATCAATGAAAAAAGACAATGCAATTGAGTCCTAGGATGTAAATGCAAATTAAAATTAGAAAGAGAGAATTTTCAATATGCAGGTTCACCAAAATGAACCAACAATTTTGTTAGTGTGTTCTATGTGCTTCTCTTGCAATCTTAGGATCTTTCACCTAAAAGGAGAGAGATAGAACACTAAAATTATGGTGGTTCACTCAAATAAATGATTGTATGATGTTATTAAGACTAAATGAAATTATGCAAATACAACTAAGTTATGAAACTAACTAGTTATGAATGAAAAACTAAAGTAATATGCAATGTTTGAAAATATAGTGACGTTTGCAAAAAGCTTGAACAAATGAACAAAAATAGAAAAGAAACTAAATAGAAATTTGTATTTTAGAATGTGTGCACCTATAAAGATAAAGATGACTGGAAAAAACTCTTGAAATCTAGTAAATCTAGCTTTTATGTTGACTAGGACTCATTTGCCACCTTGGGAGAATCAATCCAAGGGTAGGATTTTCTGTCCAAAAACTAGTTTCTACAAACAGGGTATCTAGATCTGCATCTAACTATGAAAGACACCTTATGAGGGACTCATTCACCATCCATGGTGAATCAGTCCACTTGCAATTTTCTCCAAATTCAAATCTTTGTTCTACACCTTGACACCTGTACAACACTTTTTGACAGAAACCCGAATTAGGATCTCAAAAAAATCCTAAAAAACAACTTAAAATTAGTTGTGTAATGGGGGATTTTCCTTGGTAAAACCCCTATTTGGGTAATCAAACCTTGAATGGAAAAAAATTGCATAAAACCCTAGCCTTAAGTGTGTTAAATACTAGGAAAATCTTAAGTATGTCAAAACCCTATTCTATTGTGCTAAAATAAGATGTGTAAAGGTAATTTGAATGATGCAAGACTTCAACCCTAGAAATCCTACAACACATCAAAATGGAAGTAAATGGCATGAAAATGTGATGTAAATGAAATGCAAACCTTAATCTGAAGATATAGAGGAAATGGAAGATGAAATCACTTTGAAAACTGTAATTAGAGAAATTTCCAAAGTTAGATTGCAAATAGCATAAAACCATTAAATCCCTAATAACAATGGAGAACAATGAAAGCAAGAAACATGAGAGTATGAAACAAATTCACCTAGTCTTCAAGCCTCCATTGATTGACCTCCATTGGCCTTCTCCATCTTGCTGAAATGATATAATTGCCCTCAAATTTGAAATGCAACTATAACCTATGACAAAGCCAAGCAAAATATTGAAGTAATGTGATTGCTGAAATGCTCAAAAGCTCTCAAGCATACTGAAAATAACTTGTGTGTCTAAAATGACTTGAGAGAGGGCCTTTTAAAGAATTCCAAATGGTGAATGGATGGACAGGATTAAAAGTTGGTGAAGCCCTAAGATCAACGGCTAGGATTCAATGTGATAAGGATGATTAGGGTTAGGGCAACATTAGGTCAAAGTTAGGGAAAGCCTTGAAATGAAGGGTTGAGATTTAATTGGAGATAATCAAATCAATGGTGGAGAAAAATAGGTAGTTGGCATAATAGAAATTATTTAATTTGTGTAGAATGTTGACTTATGAATTAAATAATGATTTAATTCATAAATGGGAATGAGACAAAAGAGAATAAATAATCATTTTAATTATTTATTTTGGTGGGATGGAAAGTGGGCTAAATAAATAAGTTTATTTGATAAATGATAATGGTTAAATGGAGAATTATTAGAAGGCATAAGGACTAATTAGTGACGTATGTAAATAAATAAATGCAATTTATTTATTTAAATAATCATGGAGGAATAATTATGACATTAGGACCTGATTAAATAATTGCATTATGTGAGTAAGAAGCATGGTCATCGTATGAAATATGGTTTGCAAGGCGAGGCCATTTTTATGTGTCTACATTTTGCCCCTCTTTGACATGATGCAATTTATCGCATTATGTCAAAGAACAAGTAAAAAATATGCCCCAGTTTGAAAGTGAGGAGAGGAAGGATGATGAGGAGGTAGTGGTATGCCCCCTCGAGAGGACAGGCGGGTTCAAAGAACATGAGTGTGCTCTCGAAATGGATGAGAGGAGTAGAGGATGAAGGAATAGAAGAAATGTTAGCGTGGAAATCAGGGATGTGATGATGAAAAAGGAATACTTCAATATTTTGCCAAATAACATCATAGGCGTTGCGTAATCATCATTGGGCAATAAAATGTGACAAATGGACAACAAACACCATGATATGACATAGACCAAGGTGTGCAAGGTCGTCCACTTGTGAAAAATAGATAGCCACAGACAAGGAATGTCCTAACTCATACTAAAGGCCAAGTTGCCCCAGTCTTTTTGTCAAGACACACCAAAGACAACAATCAAGGAAAATTAGGTCATGAGACATCATTGCACCTCTAAATCCTTCATGGGATATCCTTGAGGTAGCTAGTAACATGACCAAGAGACAAAACAATAAAAAGATAAAACAAAATAGACCAAAAAAATCAACAGCCATTCAATATGTTTGCCAAGATTTGTGTGTCGGAGGTTGATTGTGTGATAGTTTGACAGTTTGACAATTTGAAGAGTCTGACAATATTGACATTTTGACGATGCTTGTCATCAGGAAAGACACATCCTGAAAAGGCCAATGACTATGTGATGAAGCCTGTCGTCAGGAAGGACACATCCTAAAAAGGTTGACTATGTGACGAAGCCTGTCATCAGGAAGGACACATCCTAAAAAGGCCAATGACTATGTGATGAAGCCTGTCATCAAGAAGGACACATCCTGAAAAGGCCATTGACATTTTGACAGGGTCCAATTCCAAGAAGGACACATCTTGAAGGGGACCATAAAGTGACTAGGTTGACATTGTGTTGGAAATTTGATGGATGTTTGGCTTGATGACTGACTGGGCTATGTTGTCTATTGATTTGAATGTTGACATTCAAATGATTGTCTTGTTTCTGAGTGTGACTATGTCTAACTTATTTGACTGACATGACGAACCCTAAAGGACTGACCTAGGTGGCCTCGGGGGCTCATCGACAGATGGCCTTGCCTACGTCGTGCACTCAGAGACCTCGTAGTTCGACTGGGACAGACAAACAAATTTTAAGATGAATTGACATGTGTTGACTTGACCTGACAAACCCTAAGGGACTGAACCTAGGGGGCCTCAGGGGCACATCGACTGATGGCCCTGCCTACGTAGCATATGCGCTGAGACCACGTAGTTTGACTATTGACAAAGAATAACACGACTGACATGACTAACTTTGATTCTGTTTTTGGGATTTGTGATGTTATTTAGATGTTTTTGTGCTTTCTTCAGGACATTTTTCAATTTTTAGGTCTTTTTTTAGGAATTTTTAATTTTTAGGTCTTTTTTCAGGACATTTTTCAATTTTTAGGTCTTTTTTCAGGACATTTTATAATTTTTAGGATTTTTTCAGGACTTTTTATGATTTTTAGGATTTATTCAAGACTTTTTATGATTTTTAGGATTTGTTCAGGACTTTTTTGATTGTCAAGACCATGTGCGATACCCACTGCAGTCTCATGATAAAATATTGCCCCTAGTCAAGTTGATGGAAAGGACATGACCAGTATGGACGATAGGCGATGCACAAGACTTCGATGTCAATCATTGTCGGCCATGGAAAGAAATGTCGTGATGTAAGGGTGAAACGTTGTGACAAATATTAGCAAAATGGATGTTTATTATGGACGAAGGTAGATAGAGTGATAGTAGATGTCAAATCAATGACCGACTACACATGGTGCCTGTTTGCCAAGTTTTCACCATGGTACTTATCCAAAGCACCTGTTTACCAGGTTTTCACTGTTGGATGAATTATTTCTCTTTACTTTTGTCAATTTTTTTTTTTTTTTTTGTAATGTTTTGGTTATTGGCCAGAATTTCTGATGCTATGTATAGAACTTGCGTAAATGCAGACTGTTGATTGGCTCTATTAATTGTTCACCATCTGGAGTAGCCAACTGATATGCGCCAGAACCAAATGACGCAGTGATGATGTACGGACCCAGCCAATTGGGCTCAAACTTGCCTGGTTTTTCTCTGTCGAACTGATTCTTAGGATTCTGCATGAGAACCAAGTCACCAATGTCAAATTTTTGAGTCATCACTCTTTTGTTGTAGCTTCTACAAAGACGATTTTGATATGCCTGTAAGTGGTTCAAGGCATTATGTCTGCGTTCATCTAGCATTTCTAATTCATGCAGTCGTGACTGTCGATATTCTTCATTAGTGATTAGACCTTTCATAGAGACTCGTAAGGATGGAATTTCGACCTTTATGGGAAAGATGGCTTTGGCTCCAAAGACGAGGGCGAATGGAGTGGCTCCAGTGGGAGTACGGATGCTAGTGCGATATGCCCACAAAGCAGGAATGAGTTGTATGTGCCAATCACGACCAGCATCATTGACAGTCTTCTTAAGAAGTTTGATGATTGTTTTATTAGATGCCTCAGCTTGACCATTTCCCTGTGGGTAGTAAGGCGTGGAGAAGTGGTGTCGAATATGGAAGCATTCACAAAGTTCATGGACATCCTAATTTTTGAAGGGACGACCATTATCTGTGATGATGGATTGTGGAATACCATATCGATAGATGATATAGTTGAGGATAAACTTGGAAATTTGTTTTCCGGTAATATAAGTGAGTGGGATGGCTTCGATCCACTTAGTAAAGTACTCAGTGGCGGTAATGATGAATTTGTGGCCATTGGACGAGGTAGGATGGATCTTGCCCACGAGGTCGAGTCCCCATTGTGTGAAGGGCCAAGGAGATGTAATCAGCCGAAGTTCCTGTGCTGGTGCATGAATCAAGTCACTGTGTATCTGACATTGGTGACACATTTTGACAAATTCAAGTGCATCTTTCTCAATGGTTGGCCAGTAATACCCAAGTCTCATTATCTTTTTGGCTAAAGTAGGACCACTTGAATGGGATCCGCATATACCCTCATGTACCTCTCGCAAGGTCGTTCATGCTTCATCAGTGTCAAGACATCGAAGAAGGGAGTTATCAAAGTTGCGTCGATAAAGGGTGTCACTGAGGATGGTGTATCTGGCGGCTTTTTGGATAAAGGACTTTCGTTGGTTATTGGATAGGTTGGGGGGAAGGGTTTGGGACTTGAGGTAGTCATAAATGTCTTGATACCATGGAGAATTGGGACCAACAAGCTCGCAAACCATCTCTGATTCTGGTATGTCATATGCAGGAACCAAAAGCTATTCTACCAAGAATTCAAATTGAGGCACATTACTAGGAATGTCTAGAAGAGAGCCAATTGTGGCCATTGCGTCTGCTGCCTTATTTTGTGTTCTTGGAACTTGCTCAAAAGTCACCATGTGGAAATATGTTTGAAAGCTGTCAACCATTCGTTTATAAGGCATTAATTTCTCGTCCTTAGTGTCATAGTCATCATTGACTTGGTTAATGACCAATTGAGAATCGCCATAGACATGAAGTGTTCTAATTTTCCATTTGATGGCCATTCTGAGTCCTGTGACAAGTGCCTCATATTCTGCCACATTATTTGTACATGGAAAAGCAATGCGGAAGGACTTAGGAATGGAGTCTCCTTGAGGGGTGATAAACAGTATTCTTTCCCCTGAGCCATGATTAGTATGAGATCCATCAAAATATAGCCTCCAAGGTGACTTAGGTTCTGTATGAAATATTGAATCATCTAGCAAGTCTGCTACTAGTGGATGATCACCCTGTATAGGTGCATCTGCCAGTTGGTCTGCTATCACTTGTCCCTTTATCGCCTTTCTTTCAACATATTGAATATCATACTCACTCAAGATCATTACCCATTTGGCCAGGCGACCTGTCAATTCTGCACGACTTAGGAGATATTTTAGGGGATCAATCTTTGCCACTAAGTGCATCTGGTGATTCAACATGTAGTGTCTTAATTTTTGAGCAGCAAAGACAACTGCTAGGCAGGCACGTTCGATGGTTGTGTAATTTAGCTCAAATCCAACTAGTGCCCTACTGATGTAGTATATGGCCCTTTCCTTTTCTTCATGGTTGTTCTGTGCTAGTAATGCCCCCAATGCTGAAGTTGTAGAAATATATAGAATCAAAGGTTTCCCTTCAATTGGTGGCATTAAAATAGGTGGTGACAATAGATATTCTTTTATTTGTTGGAAGGCCTCCTGACATTTATCTGTCCACACAAAAGGGATACTTTTGCGCAAAAGATACTGAAATGGGTGACACTTGTCTGCCAATTGTGCTATGAAGCGTCGGATGGATTGTAACCTACCTTGTAATGTCCTGAGTTCACTTATCCCTTTTGGAGGAGGCATGTCTAATATGGCTTTCACCTTGGCAGGATTGACCTCAATGCCTCTACGAGAAACAATGTATCCCAAAAGTTTGCCTGATGTCACACCGAAGACACATTTCTTTGGATTCAAGCGGACCTTGTATTCTTCTAGTCTCTTGAAAATTTTGTCTAACACCCTCAAGTGGTCTTTTCGTGTCAAAGATTTTGCCAAAAGGTCATCTACATAATCTTCCATGATCTGGTGCATCATGTCATGGAATATGGTTGTCATGGCTCTCTGATATGTGGCACCTGCATTCTTAAGACCAAAAGGCATGACATTCCAACAGTATGTGCCCCAAGGACATATGAAGGTTGTTTTGTGTTGATCTTCAGAGGAAATACGGATCTGATTATAACTAGAAAAACCGTCCATGAGGGACAACATCTCATATCCTACTGTAAGGTCCACTATGATATTGATGTTTCGCAAGGGAAAGTCATCCTTTGGACAAGCTTTATTCAGGTCTTGAAAATCTGTGCAGATACGGATTTGGCCGTTTGGCTTTGTGACTGGTACAAGATTTGATATCCATTCGGCGTAGTCTATGGACCATATGAATCCCACATCTAACAATTTCTTAAGTTCTATTTTCACTAACAAGGCGATCTGTGGGTGCATCTTTCACAGCTTTTGTTTCACTGGCTTGGCATCTAGAAATAATGGCAAATGGTGCAAGACAAGTTCTGGATCCAACCTAGGCATATCAGCATAAGACCAAGCAAAGTTGACCTTACGCTCTGAAAAGAATTTTTGGAACTCAGGTTTCTCTTCCTCTATCAAAGATGCCGCGAAGAGAACCATCTTAGGATCTTCTGCTGTAGATATGTTTACTTCCATAGTGTCTTCTATGAGCATGGCTGATTTTTCCTGAGTTACGGGAAGAAAGTCCAGTCCTCCATCCTTAGGTGCCTTAGAGAGGTTTTCACCTTCGGATATGTCCTTTATTTTTACTTTTTTATCATCAGAAGGTGCCTTTTGGTTTTCACCTAAAGATGTGTCATTTTTTGCTTTATTTTTATTTTTCATTTTGTGACTAGAGGATGGAGTAGTCTCCCCAAAGTAAGCAACACAATCTGGGTCAATGGAAAATCCAGCCTTGTGGTCTCCACTTGGTATACCCTCACGCAACCCCATGAATTCTACAATGGCCTCATCATTTTGAAATATGTCCATAACTGGCGGGCCTTGTTGATCCCAATCGATTAGTTGTGGGTAGACTAAGGAAATACCATCATCAGTATTGGTGAATGGTGGGTAAGATGCAGAAAGCATGCCGACAGATTCAGAGAGGTTAAAGATAAAATTGTCATCATCAGGCTCTATATCAGATTCTATCCAGTACTCTGCCTCGCTTGATTCACACTCATCAGCAAAGTATGGAACAAAGGGAGTGGAGTTTGGGTCAGTAGTGTCATGTGGCAATTCAAATGAATCTAAATGATGGTCATTAGGTTCAGTAGGGTAGACGAATATGTCAGGATTATGGTCAATAGGAGCAGAAGACGATCTGGATTGGGTGTTGTTTGGTGTCATGTTGATTTTGAACATTTTCGAGAATCTCTCTTCAAATGTAGGCTCTCCAGGTTCAAGGAACAAGTCATCAAGGCAACAGTCACTTAGGGATCGTTGGGAGCCAAATTCCCATTCGTGGGAGTCAGTTTCAGAAAGGGGATCTTCAATTGTCTCGACACAGTTTGAAGCATTTACTCTCTCGCTAGAAAGTGCATTGGTACTATGATCGCCAGATTCTCCTGGTCCTAACCCTAACCCAAGATGTTTAGGTCTTCCTTTAGGTGCTAGAGGTTCTTTCCTTCCTGTCTTGTGCTTGTCGAGGCCACTAATTCCATTGTAGCCTTTCTCCTTTATCATGTCATATCCTTTACCATACATTTTTACTGGCAAGGGAGTTGGATCTTCTGGTTCTCTATAAATCCAAGACAACACGTTGTCAATGTCCTCTTGACTCATTTAACCCCACTTTATGAATATTGTTTTTGGAGGGACTCTAAAAATTTCTTTTGACTCTAACATGAAGCAAGGCTTGCCATAGACCTGGGGAGACTTAGGCATCCTCGTTATGCAATAGGCCGTATTCAACTTATACTCTCCACACCCTTGGTCTTGGATCTTAATACTTGCATCGATGCTTGGGGTGATGGATGAAGTGGTAGATGTCATGGAGGTGGTCATTGTTGCCGAAGAAGCAGAAGTGGATGTTGTGGCAGTGGATGTGGATGCGGGAGGCTTCGCAAGTGTTGATGGGTCAATGAATTTAGAGGATGAAGATGTCAAAGCTTCACTGTTGATAGGCACTTGGCACTCTGAGATACCTCTCAAATTAGTACAATATTGAAATGGGTCAGGGTCTCCATATATAGTAATCTCAGTGCCTTCAAAGGGAAACTTCAAACACTGGTGATACGTGGAAGGGACAACTTTCAAGACGTGAATCCAAGGTCGACCAAGTAAAATATTGTATGGAAGTTCTAGATCCAGGACTTGACAAGTGGTGTCCACAATGACTAATCCAATACAAATTGGAAGTGTAATTACGCCCCGAGAGGAACGTTCTTCATCATCATATGCCTTGATAACAATGCTCTTTGTAGTGTCTACACAAGCATCAGAAAAGCCTAGGGCCTTAACCAATTTTAAGGAGCATATGTTCAGTCCTGCTCCGCCATCTACTAACACTCGTCTGAACTTATGCTTATGGATAAAAACTTCAATGTGAAGGGCATCATTATGATTGGATTTGGACGATGAGTAGTCTTGGTCTGAAAATGTTATATGGTGGGGAGCGGTAAGATATCCCACCATGGCCTCAAATTGATTGACATCAATGTCTTGGGGAATAGAAGACTCTTGTAATGTTTTGTCTAGTATAGCCTTATGAGCTGGGCAAATGCGTAGCAACTCAAGTATAGAAATTTGTACAGGTGTCTTCCCAAGTTGGTCAATGAGGTTAAAATTTCCTTTAGGTTGGGATTGTTTGGGTAATGGACATGACTGTGATTGTTGGGTGGATGGGCCAACAATTGTTATCTTTGGTTGTCTAGGAGGAGGGCCAGCTATGGTGACTTTTCCCCCACGAGTAGGGACATTACATTCAGGGGTGTTTCTGACAGTAACTGTGTTGACATGTTCAACAGTTGTTCTAATATGATTTATGATAGGTCCCCCAGAATAGTCATATGCAATACAGGCATGGTTGGCTCGATTATTGTTATTGGATTTTGACGTGGAAGGGTTACTAGAACCATGGTCCTGCAGTGGGTTCTTGTGTATGGTATGGTCTGAATTAGATGCAAATTTTGGTCCACCTATCTCAATGGTATGATTCTCAATAAGGTCTTGTACCATATTTTTCAGTTGTCGACAAGAGGAGGTTTTATGTCCTTTTGCTCGATGATAATCACAAAATGCATTGTCATCCCACCAAAATGGTTTAAACTACCCTGGGTCATATGGTTTTAGGTCCTCAAGTGTTATGACACCATTTTGAAGGAGTTTATTGAGGACTTCTTCAATGGGCTCACCCAAGGGGGTGTATGTGCGACTCCTGGGGAACCGTCTGGGTTGTCGGGGCTGCCTTTGATTTGGGTTATTTTGATTTGTCTGTACAACATTGGCAGCATGGGTCTGTGTGGTCATCTGTGTATTTTGTGGTTGAGCCCCTTTAAGGGTAAGCACAAGACCCATTGCATTGACAGCCTTAGCATCTACAACACCATCATTGGTGACATGTTTATTCTTAACCCAATATTTGTTCTTGTCAATGGGTGGACTTGCATTTATGTTTTTAGGACCGTATTTTAATCTTCCCTCAGCAATAAGTGCTTTCTCAAGTTGGATGCCTCGTTCGACTAGGTCTGCAAAGGTTGTACAACAATGAACTCGCAAGCCATTTTTCAATGGGCCTAGGAGTGTTTGTACAAACATGTCAACCTTCTCTTTTTCAGGTATGTCTATGTGGCAGTGACTTGCTAGGCCTCTCCATCATTGGAAAAATGGGATAAACATTTCACCAGTGTCTTCTTGTGTAAGTGTGCATAAGCTAGTGATGGAGGTGTCTGTGTCAATGTTATAGGCATAATTTTTCACAAATTTTGCTACAAGTTCATTCCATGTTTTTATCCCCTTCAAAGTGGAGAACCATTCGAGTGTGGGTCCTGTTAGACTCTTGGAGAAGAGTCTCATCAAGTAAGTGTGTTCATATGCAATGTCCATACAGTTGGTCGTGAATTCTCGAATGTGTTCAATAGGATTTGTCTTTCCCTTGTATTTGGTGAAGTTTGGGGCCACATATCCAGGAGGAAATGGTGGCATGTATAAAGTTGTGTCAAAAGGATATGGACATAGGTCATATGACATTGGTGGCATTTTGTTGGATGTTTGCATGTTTTCCATTTGTTTTTGGAGGTCCGCCACTCTGGCTGTCAAGGCCTCTATTATGGGATTATTGGTTGCATCACACATGGGAGTGATGGGTATCCCTTGAGTCCCCATTGATTGTGATAGCATGTTCGAGTTTGAATGTGACATGTGTTGTTGTGGAATGTATGATATGTTTTGGTTTGGAAATTGTTGGTATTGCCAATTTTGATGAGGAATGTGTTGTTGCGTGTGAATTTGTGATGAATATGTGGGGATGTGCAATCCAGCCATATTTGTCGATATTTGGGGGATATGGTAACCTTGATTATTTTGGTGCCCGAAGGTATTCATTTTTTGTGTCATTTGAGTGCCTTGTCCATATTGGAAGAATTGTCCATGTGGGATGTTGGTATTTTGTCCTTGGAATTGTCCATGCAGGATGTTGGTATTTTGTCCTTGTGAGGCATTGATGTTTAGTTGTGACGATGTGTTAACGTTTTGCTGGGGACCTTGAATAAGAATACGTCGTTTAGTTCCTCCAAATGGGTTGAATGAGGTTCCCACATATGGATTTGATCATGATGTCCCTATGGTCATAGATGAAGTTCCAAATATCAGGTTTGAGGAACTTGCCCCCATTGATGTAGATCCAAGGGTAGTTCCAACTATTTGTGAAGATGTCATTGACGTTGCGGGCATGGATTGTGATATTGCTTGTAGCGTGGTGGGTGTTCCTCCAATAGATGTTGCATTGATTGAGTTGGAGGTGTTTTGACTTATGGTTCCACTAGATGTAATATTGATGGTGCTTGTAGCAATTTGTGTGGTGACCACAGTGTTATTGTTCGAGGCATTATTTGTGTTTTGTTGAGGTGACGAGTTTTGTGCCATGTTGTCTAGAGACGAAGGTCTTATGGTATTGATGTCAAATCCTTTTGGTAGTTTTTCCCCTTGGTCAAAAAGCATAGCAAGGTATCTGTCAGCATCGTTCAAGACCAAGTACTCTACAAATGAAGCTACGTCAGGATTTTGGGATGCAGCATCTAGATCCTCAATTAATATTTGTCCAGTGTGGTCTCTCTGTATGAATGGTTCCAACGGATTTCGAGAGGATGTTGGCAGGTTCATGGAAGATGGTATGTTCATGTTGGTGAATGGATCATTAAAATTCATGTCTCGGTTCATGTCATAAGTGTTGGTGTGGATGTTGGTGTTGAAGTCTTGTCCAAAGTTTTCCATTTGTCTTTTCTTTCTTTGAAGCCTAGTTTCGACCATAAAAGAGAATTGCTCAAATGATGATGATGATTATGAAAACTATTCTATGTTTTTGGTGTTTTTGTGATAAAGGATGACAATGCAAGGTGATTACTATGTATTCCTAAGGAAATGATTGATGCAAGATGACAAAGTTGGCAAAGAAATATGTCAAATGTCAAGGCGACAATAATGGCTATGATGACAATGTTGATTAATGCAAGGTGATAGAATTGACTAGGTGTAAAATGAGGACTAAGATGATAATGTTGACTAAAAAGGTGACTAATGCAATGTCAAGGTGCAAAATAAGGACTAGGGTGAACACTATTTTTGGATTTTTAGGCATAAAGTATGCAAAGGATGGACTAAGATGAATGCAACGTGGAGAAAGGTTTGCCTAACCACTCTAAGCATAATCTATGTCTTGATTTTGGATATCAAAGGACTTGTTAAAAGGACTAAGCGACAAGGTCAAAATGACTAGTGAGTTTTCCTAACTAGACTGTTGAGTTGGAAATTCTCACAAAAAGGACAATGGCTGAAAATGAGATTTGTTGACTAAGTCCCAAGATAACCTACTCTTGAAGGCAATGATTTTGCAAAGTGTGATGAGGTGGACTAATCCAAAGTTTGCAAAGATGAAAACCTAATGACAAGTCTATGTACGAAATGATGATTATGAAGCCTAGGGAGTGCAACTAAAATTAACAAGGATGAACCTAAGGTAAAAATGCAAGCTAATGGTTGAATGATGAAAATTTTGAGCAATTTCAGTTCTGGTTTTTGACAAAGACTTCGAGAAAATATGTTTGACAGTAGGCAAAATTGTTGGACTTGAATTCAGTTTTGTGATGTTTTGATGAAAAGTTTGGATTGTCTAAAGTTGATTGTTTCATTTCCAAATTTGGGATTGTTGTGTATACTGTTTGAGAATCCAGAAAACAATTAGCAAACACGATGTTTTGAATGTGTAATCAATCACAAAGAAGACAAGCACAATCCTATGGTTAGGCTAGGACAATATCTGCTAGATTCCACTTGGGTTTCCCCAACCACATATCTTTAGCGTGTGAATCCAGAAGCTTGGCTGCACGGGCTCCCCCTTATAGTGCACTCTCTTCTCAGGCCAACCAAGCTTCCAACGCCCATAAAACTCCCATGGCATGCTGATCACCTCTACTAAAGACTGTGAAGATGTGGATGCCTTCACAACGACCGTTGTTGTGCTAGCGGATAGAAGGTTTTTGGCTACTACACAAGAGTATTTAGTTTGGGACCCCCGTTCGAGTGGCCATACATGGGGCAAGAGATTAATCACCGATTAGGTGGCACTCCAGCCTGAACAGGTTATGCTCAACAGGGTTTATGGGAGTACTACTCTGTCCGTATGACACATCCGCACTCGTAATCCTAGGCTTTCCCTTAGGATTCACATTTATATACCGGTCGGGGGTAGCTCAGCCAAAGAGCTCCGTTGCTGGTCTGAGTTGCCTTGGGGTGAGTACTTTTTCCCACCAAGGAAGGCCCAAATTCCTAGAGTCAGTAATAGTTTCTCTTGCACCCAGGATCACACAAGTGCGCAAGGGGAGAGGATACTCCTATTATTGAATCAAAGGTTACACAAGTTGAAAGTGTTTGTTGATTTTAATATCCAAATTGAAGTGTGAGGAAAACACATCAAACGCTTTGTTTATTTTAAACCAAGCTTATGATTTTGACTCAAGCACGCAAATTCTTTTTAGGCCCAATAAATCATCTATGTGAAGGAGGCACTCAAGATAAAGCACAATTGAAGTGAGAGCCCTGCAAAAACACAATTAGTAGTTTTGAGTCTTCTGTCTTTGACAAGCGATAGTTGATATTGCAAATCCCGAATCGTGGACATTCAAACCTACAAAAAGAAGGTCAAATATTAGCCACATAATCAAAATTAAACTAAGAAGCAAGATAACATAAATCGAACTAATTAATACACAAAAATTAAGCTAGGCTAAAAATCTAATTAATCTAAAAATATAAATATCTTAAATTTAATCTAAGCTAAAAATAAAAAAATCTAAAGTTAATTAAATCTAAAATCTAATCTAAATCTACTAAAATTTAAAAATTAATTGAAAATAAAAATCTAGTCTAAATCTAATGTAATTAAATTAAAATCTAAAAGATTTAGAAACTAACTAAAAATAAAAATCTAATTTATTTAAAATAAAAACTACACTCTAATTAACAATCTAAACTAATGTAATTAATTAGTCAAAAAAAATAGTCTACATCTAATGTAATTAAATTAAAATCTTAAAAACTGAAAAAGTGACTAAAAATTAAAATCTAATTTATTTAAAATAAAAACTAATCTGAAAAGTAAATGAAAATGAAAATCTAATGTAATGTGATCTAAAGAAAAGGAAAATCTAAAGAAAATTACATGAAACGAAATAAAGGTCAAGGCCATAAAAGCTAAAGAAGGCTAAATAAAGCCTTTTCCCACAAGCTTTTCTCCAAGGAAAAAGGCTCTGCAAGTTTTAGCTCGACAAAGTGGAGATGTGAAAAGCCTATAATCCCATAGCGCCTAAATTAAATCTTGTGAAGAAGATTGGGGACGAGATTTGAGGTCATGATTGCATCCATATTTTAGCCAAATTAATGAATGTGTGGGTGCAGCCAACTTCCAGCCGCCCATAGACGACCATACGCCAGACTTAGCCACTCAACATTAAGGTCACAAGATTGGTAATAAAGCCAACAAACTACTGCATAGAGCTGCTAGTACGTTAGTTCTAGTTCAACACGTCAAAAGCGAAAATGTCAAGCACCATTAATGAATGCACTCCATGTGTTCAACGAGTTGTGGTGCAGAATGAATGTGCTCCCACTGTCAACTGTGACAAGCCTCCTTTTGCACAGGCTTGATGAGAGCGCCTATTGACTAATATGTGCCAACCATGCCAACCATCAGATGAGGGAAGGTGTGTTAAGTGTGCAGATCGTATCTCACCAAAGGGGGTGGATAATTTTGACAATGTGCAAAAACGTCTACTCATGTACCACCTTAGCAAACGGTATCCCAAAGCTTCATAGCCTTTGTGTTTTACTTTCACATACCACTATTTGTCTTCTCCTTTGGACACCCGTGAAGAAATAGTTGGAGGGGCGGAAACTAACACGGCTAAGCCAAAATTATTGAAAGTTCACCGTGTGGTCAAGAAAACTTCAGCACAGACTTAAATGTCGGGTTCTGCAATAAATGTGATGGGATGGCAGTAGTTATGCATGTCAATCGATGGGACTAGCATAGCGAACGATTGAGCGGTGAAGCGTATAGTGCAATCAAAACGTAGCAGAATATGAAATGAAATAATGATATAACAACAGTAGGAATTTAATTCACACTTCATTTAATAGTATAGTCTATCTAATTAAGCGGCAGTTATAGATTTTTTGTGTGTCACCAAAGCTGAATTGAATGTGCCGACATAATGTTCCCCCACTCCATGTTTAATAAAAGCAAACTAAATGAGAAATTTGAAAGAGCAAAAACAATGCCCAAAAACATGGATAAGAAGCCCCAGATAATCTTATAATCATTTATGCATAAGGGAACGAACTCACCAAAAAGCCATAATAGAACACAAAAGTTTGGAGGGGCGAAAACCAATACCAGTGGAAGATCGATGCCAGAAAATCAGTGAAAGATCAATACCAGTGAAGAAGAGTTTGGAGGGGTGGAAGCCAATAGTGTTTCCTATGATCACCGCTACCAACGATCTTTGTCTTTTCAGGCTTATATTTTGTTCTTCTTGTTTTTCTTCAGGGTATCCAATCAGTTCTTACACAGCTAATAACGGCGTCAGCCACATCCTTCTAGGGCTTCTGCTTGAGGTTCCCGCAGTTCAGTGCTTAAGCAATCATCCCGGTACCCATGGCCACGCGCCACCACCCCTGCGCCGTTGTTGGTGGTGGAAGTGGCTAAAGCGAGGAGCGGTGGGGAGAGTAGTGAAGAAAGCTATTCTGGAGAATAAACACAGCCTCAAGAGTTTGAACAAAGTGGGTCATGCTGTCAACAATGCCGATTGAGAGATATGGATAGATTTTTGCAAGAAAAGAAAAGAAATTATGAAACCCTCTTTCTATGATTGATCCTTGAATCCCTCAAAACATCAAGTTGAAACAAAAAATCTAGTTAAGTTATGTCTTAATAGCAAGCAAAATCTGAAAGCATAGACAAGAGATATGATCTGTTTGACAGATGCCTCTAGAGAAATGTCACCTCATGGTCTGTTATGATTCCCAAAAGACACGTGGATAGATTTGTTTAAAATGTGCCAAAAACACAACAAATGTTTGAATATTTCACAACCCATATCTCACTTATTTAATTTCTAAAAAATAGATTTGTGTTGAATAGTTTGCAACCCATATCTCACTACGGAAATGATTGCAAATATGAAGATAAATACTTTGTGCCAGTGCCAAGAGAAGAATAGAGTTACTAGCTATGCATTTAGCACCAATAACACTTAAACAAAATTCTTTGTACCATACTATTCAAGTTATTGAAAGGAGCATTGAAAATGTGAATTAGCATTAGAACACCATTATTTTCTGTTACTCGTACCATACATGCAGGAGTATTGAAAATGTAAATTAGGATTTATGAAAGCATAGTAGGTATCAAAACATTTTCATTGCTCCACATGCAAAAATTTCACGTCGGGTTCACCAAATGTAATTAGAGAAATTTCCAAAGTTAGATTGCAAATAGCATAAAACCATGAAATCCCTAATAACAATGGAGAACAATGAAAGCAAGAAACATGAGAGTATGAAACAAATTCACCTAGTCTTCAAGCCTCCATTGATTGACCTCCATTGGCCTTCTCCATCTTGCTGAAATGATATAATTGCCCTCAAATTTGAAATGCAACTATAACCTATGACAAAGCCAAGCAAAATATTGAAGTAATGTGATTGCCCAAATGCTCAAAAGCTCTCAAGCATACTAAAAATAACTTGTGTGTCTAAAATGACTTGAGAGAGGGCCTTTTAAAGAATTCCAAATGGTGAATGGACGGACAAGATTAAAAGTTGGTGAAGCCCTAAGATCAATGGCTAGGATTCAATGTGATAAGGATGATTAGGGTTAGGGCAACATTAGGTCAAAGTTAGGGAAAGCCTTGAAATGAAGGGTTGAGATTTAATTGGAGATAATCAAATCAATGGTGGAGAAAAATAGGTAGTTGGCATAATAGAAATTATTTAATTTGTGTAGAATGTTGACTTATGAAATAAATAATGATTTAATTCATAAATGGGAATGAGACAAAAGAGAATAAATAATCATTTTAATTATTTATTTTGGTGGGATGGAAAGTGGGCTAAATAAATAAGTTTATTTGATAAATGATAATGGTTAAATGGAGAATTATTAGAAGGCATAAGGACTAATTAGTGACGTATCTAAATAAATAAATGCAATTTATTTATTTAAATAATCATGGAGGAATAATTATGACATTAGGACCTGATTAAATAATTGCATTATGTGAGTAAGAAGCATGGTCATCGTATGAAATATGGTTTGCAAGGTAAGGCCATTTTTATGTGTCTACAAAAACAAGTCTTTAGGTGTGATTTGATGGCTAGTTGCATCTCCTCAACCTAGATTTCCCCATGATTCATCGTAGGCATCCATCATCAACTCTTTGCAATTTTGAACCTTGAATGAAAAGTGAGCTCCAAGAATTGCAAAAAGCCTAGTTTTTTGCCCTAAAACTTTAACTTTGCTAATGAAACTTATTGTGGAAGACCTGACTTTAGAATTTTCTTTGTCAAAATGACTAAGAGATGTGAAAAATGACCTAAATTAAGTATTTATAGGCATCAACTCCTAACTTTCCTATTATTTAGACCTAAGAGGCCGACATCCATTAAAAAATTAAATTGACTTGATTAAATTCCCACTCAAAATCAAAACTTCCCTCAAAAGAGACTCATTTTCCACCCTTGGTGACTGGGTCCCACTAGTGGTTTTTGAAGGTTATTTTTCAAGATATTAGTGAATTAAGTTTTGTTTGTCTTGATTTAAGTGATTTCTCAAAAATAATGGGTCTTAGGGGCCTATAAATGTTGTTTTGAAGAATGAATAATGTAGGGATACTCAAAAGTAGTTCTAATTAAGCATGAAATTGTCTCTTTTCTCAACGCTTTCCAATTTTCTATACCACATTAGGGTATGTGTAGGATCATCATAGAAAAAGTAGGCCCTTAAGTGGCAAAAAATTTAGAGAAATCAGTGTTAGGCAACTTGACGTAAAAATTTGAATAAGCTATCTATATTATTTCAAAAATATGTAAGAATAGAATCTGTAGAAAATTGAATGTAGTTTCTAAACTACTAGGTTTATTTAAAAATAAATAAAATCTATTTGGTGAAAATTTGAAATTTCAATGCAGTAGTACTTAAATTTCAAGGAAAAAATAAGGTGTCTGTCTGACCACCCTAACCATAATAAAATCATAATATTTTTTTATAAGATTTTATATATAAGTAGAGGACTCATGTCTGGATGTGGTACATATTTTTTTATAATTTTTTCCAAGTAAATAATTAATTTTGATTTTTTTATTACAACTTTTAAAAAATATAAGAACTCGTATGTCTGACCTCCTTAACTTGGTCAAAACTTCATGAAATTTAATTTTTCTTTTTTTAATCCTATAGTATGTGAAGAATAGAATGTGACACATGTTTCTAATTCAAAAAATGTGATACCGTTTGAAAGTTATAGATGTTTTTCAATCAACCTATCGATTAGGACTTTAGTCATAATTCTAATAGAAAATGAATAATAATTATTTATTAAATTCAAATTAAAGCATAATTTATATTGGTGGAAAGTTGAGAATCTCCTATAAAAACCCTTTTTATTTCATCAATTTTGGGTAAAAAAAAAGTCGTCAGGCACATACCCTACAAATACCCATAATATTGCCACTTTTTGGCCCATCATGATCCTGCACATACCCATTAATCAATGCCTACACTTAATTACACATCCTGAAAAATGTCTCTTAGGTTTTGCTGGTTTTTTTTTAGGACTAACCAGGTTGGTCTTCTAATCTACCCATGGTATTGCCAATTCCAATCAAGGGTGGCTCGAAGGACTTGGACCAACTGATGAGGGCTTTAAGAAGCCTCCTACACTTCGGGCTCTACAAGACCTAGGAGGGTAATCACTTAATGTGCTTACGACCTCTATGCCATTATCATAAACAACATTACTAATAACAGATAATCTCACTTAATAGCTCAACACGATAGGATAATATTGAATACAATTGGCTATTCATTAATAATATCAACCATCTAGAGCATGAGATAGCTACAACACAATCCATAGTATAAGATGGTCATTTATTTTCAATTTGTAGCAAGCTCTAGGAAAAGACAAACAAATACTAAAGTATACAAACAAGTAAAACTTAGATCAATGCCATATATCCATTGAAGGAGTCAAATTCATAAGTATCTAAAGGCATATGATAGATTTAACACATAACATATAAGATGCGTGAAAATATTGCATTTCAAATTTATTAGTATGCATCCTAACTCAATACTACTTATCAAATCTTTATATAGAACATATTTTCCTATAATTCCATTCAAGCATTTTAATTAATTCCTTGAATTAAAGCTAAAATAAGGATCATACACACCACAACATTGAGATGAATGAAACAACCCTTAGTTATTTTATTCAAAGTTAAGATATGCATGTTTAATGGAGAGACATGAGCTTGAATTTATCATTTTAATTCAAATGCTAGTTCAACTCTGCAACATTAAATCCCCATGAACTCAAAACCTATTATAGAATGACCGAGAACCTAAATTGTATTTCTCTCTAAAACCATTGGACTTTTCAAATGCTCTACAACTTCACCTAGACTCGAAAAGAATTATCTAACTTGCTAACCTCTAATTCTGGCCTTGAAATACTTCTTATAGAAAATGAAGGAGAAAACAAGCATTAGGCCAAAAAGTACACATGTCACTAGCCAAATGAAGCACCTGGTGATATTCCAAAAATTTGTTACAACAATCATCACCTTGGAGAATATTCTTGTTTATCATGCCTATTGAGAAAAGTTGTAGCATCAAAAGTCTCAAGAATCCTATGCCAAGAAAGCCATCAAAACAAAACTAGAGGCCATTGTAATCACAACATCATATTTACGAATCATTCTAGTAGTCCATTCCTTTATTCTTCTTTAGTCAAATATTTAATCATCGATCCTTCACTGATATTCTTCATCAGTTAATGGAAATATTTGATTTAGATTTAAATTTTAGCCATCGATCCTTCAGTTAGATCAAATGATTGAATGGTCATCTTCAAAACAAGTTGATACAGTCGCCATCATGGAAATAAGGGGCCCATCATACCATATGCTACGAAGGAAGTCCACATGGTGGTCACCCACGATATCGGGATCGATAAAGATCCTGCAACTTTGGATCACGCAATGATGGGAAACTGTAGATCTTAATCATTAGTGATCTCATTCCTTCAAAATAGTCATCCGCCTTATCATTAACCATTAAGAAACTTTTCCTCTGAAATCATAACATCTCTGTTGATTTGAAGCATGTGCATCTCACAAGCACTTTAGTAACCCGCAACATAAGATATTAAAGTTGGGTTAAAGTATTTAATTGTTCCTTCAGCTCCACTAGATGAGACACATGGTGGTCAAGTGCAATATCACAATCAGTAAAAATCTTGTAATTATGGATCATGCATTGGCAGGCAACTATTGATATCTGACAATATCTAATTGACGACACACAAACTTTAACCTCTTCAGCCTCTCCAGATAGGACACATGGTGCCCGCTCGCAATATTACAATTAGCTGAAACATTATTGTGTGGTCATCATGGGATGGTGGGGAATGATGAGGATGTGGCTAGATTCAACTTCTAATCTCCACCATAGATCTTCTTTGACCTGTTTCATTGCCCTAATTTCTCCATTTGGTAGTTTTCTCATTTCATGAATTCCCCCTTGTACACCTGAAAAAATCTCACTACTTCGTGATAATTAAATAATGAGCACATTTTGATTGCGAAATAGTGGGCAAGGGCTATGATCAAATGACAATTGAGTGATGGTCACGTGAACTTCATCTCCTAGAAAGGACATGTGGCACCCGCCCGCAATATCATGATCAATAAAGCTCCTACAATTCCCAATCACGCGATGGTGGGAAACCATTGATATTTGAAGGAATTTGATCGATGGCATCGCAAATTTCATCCTTCTACAAAATAAAAAATTTATTAAACAGATAAGGGGACATCACTAGGCTGACGATAAACAATGACATAAGTTGTTTTTTTAAAACAATGTAGCATGAGGCCAACCTAGACTTAGGGAAAATAAAATATTAAGAGAAAAAGAACCCATCCTAGATGAAACAATGGGGCATAATTTTCTTTAAAAGCCTTCCAAAAGTAACAACAAAATATATCCCACCCCAGGCATAAAGTAAACGTTAGGGTTTAATAGGAAGATAAAGATGAAACCCCAACCCTAGGATTTTCCCAACACCGTGAACAACCAATAACATAAGGAAGATGCAGAAATGGAACACAAGGTGCAAAAGTTTGAAGTTCTTAGGACTAACTAGTTTGGTCTTCTAATCTACCTATGGAACTACCAATTCCAATCAAGGGAAACTTGAAGGACCTAGACCAACTGATGAGGGATTTAAGAAGCATCCTACACTTCGGGCTCTGCAAGACCCGGGAGGGTAATCCCTTAATGTGTTTAAAACCTCTACACCATTATCATAAACAACATTACTAATAACATTTAATCTCACTAAATAGCTCAACATGATAGGATAATATCAAATAAAATTGGCTATTCATTGATAATATCAACTATTTGGAGCATGATATAACTATAATACAATCCATAGTATAAGATGGTCATTGATTTTCAATTTGTAGCAAGCTCTAGGCAAAGAAAAATAAATGTTGAAGTATACAAACAAGTACAACTTAGATCAGTGCTATATATCCATTAGAGGAGTCAAATTCATAAGTATCTAAAGGCATATGACAGATTTAACACATAACATATAAGATCCCTAACAATATTGCATTACAAATTTATCAGTATGCATTCTAACTCAATACTACTTATCAAATCCTTATACAAAACATATCCACCTATAATCCCATTCAAGAATTTTAATTAATTCCTTGAATTAAAGCTAAAATAAGGATCATACACACCACAATAGTGAGATGAATGAAACAACCCTTAGTTATTTTATTCAAAGATTAGATATGCATGTACAATGGAGAGACATGAGCTTGAATTTATCATTTTACTTCACATTATAGTACATCTATGCAACATTAAATCCCCATGAACTCAAAACCTATTACAGAATGACCCAGAACCTAAATTGCATTTCTCTCTAAAACCATCAGACTTTACAAATGCTCTGTAACTTCACCTAGACTCGAAAAAAATTATATAACTTGCTAACCCCTACTTCTAGCCTTGAAATACTTCTTATAGAAAATGAAGGAGAAAACAAGCATTGTGCCAGAAAGTACACATGTCACCAACCAAATGAAGTACCTAGTGATATTCCAAAAGTTTGTTACAACAACATCACCCTATAGAATATTCTTGTTTATCATGTCTGTTGAGAAAAGTTGTAGCATCAAAGGTCTCAATAATCCCATGCCAAGAAAGTCATCAAAACAAAACTAGAGTTTGTTGTAACCACAAGACTAGATTTACCAATCATGCAAGTAGTCCATTCCTTTATTCTTCTTCAGTCAAATATTTAATCATCTATCCTTCACTGATATTCTTCATCATTCGGTGGAAATATTTGATGTAGATTTAAATTATATCCATCGATCCTTCAGTTAGATCAAATGATCAAACAACCGTCTTCAAAAAAATTTGATACAGTTGTCATTGTGGCAATAAGGGGCCCATCATACCATATGCTGCAAAGGAAGTCCATGTGGTGGTCACCAGCGATATTGCGATCGGTAAAGATTATATAAATTCAGATCACGTGATGGTAGGAAAACATAAATCTTAATCATCAATGATCCTATTCCTTGAAAATAGCCATCACCCTTATTATTAACCATCTAACAACTTTTTCGCCGAAATCATAGCATCTCCATCGATTTAAAGCATGTGCATCTCACAAGCAATTTAGTAACCCGCAACATAATTTATTAAAGTTGGGTTAAAGTATTTAATTGTACCTTTGGCTCCACTAGATGAGACATGTGATAGTCACGATATCGCGATCAGTAAAAATCTTGCAATTTTGGATCATGTGATGATGGATAACCATTGATATCTGACAATAACTAATCGATGACACACAAACTTTATCCTCTTCGGCCTCTCCAGATAGGACATGTGGAGCCCGCATGCGATATCACAATCAACTGAAACACTATGGTGGGGCCATCGTGGGATGGAGGGGAGCAGCTAGGATGTGGCTAGATTCAACTTCTAATCTCCACCGTAGATCTTCTTTCACCTATTTCATTTCCCTAATTTTTTTGTTTGGCGGTTTTCTCATTTAATGAATTCCCCCTTGTACATGTGACAAAATCTCACTACTTCATGATAATTAAATAGCGATCACCTTTTGATTGTGAAATAGTCAGAAAGGGCTATGATCAAATGGTAGTTGAGTGATGGTCACGCGAACTTCATCCCCCAGAAAGGACATGTGGCGCCCGCCCATGATATCGCAATCAATAAAGCTCCTACAATTCCCAATCACATGATGGTAGGTAATTGTTGATATCTAAAGGAATTTGATCAATGGAAATGAGAATTTCATCCTTCTGTAAAATAAAACATTTATTAAATGGACAAGGGGACATCACTAGGCCGACAGTAAACAATGACATAAGTTGGTTTTTAAAAAAAATGCAGCACGAGGCCAACCCAGACTTAGGAAAAATAAAATCCCATGAAGGAAATAAAATATTAAGAGCAAAAGGACCCAGCCTAGACGAAACGATGGGGCATAAGTTGTTTTAAAAGTATTCCAAACGTAACAGCAAAATAGATCCCACCCTAGGCATAAAGTAAATGTTAGGGTTTAACAAGAAGACAAAGATGAAACCCCAACCCTAGGATTTTCCCAACACCATGAATGACCTGTAAAATAAGGCAGGTGTAGAAATGGAACACAAGGAGCAAAAATTTGAAGTTTTGTTAGGTTTAGTGCCTATGATCCATTAACCAAAGGGAAAATGAGTCCTCCTTAACTCTAGGAGCCCATTTTTTAATATGTTTTTGGTGACATTTTAAGGATCTAAATTAAAATTTCAAAGGTCAGCTTATGATGTTTAATTGTTTGGTAATTAAGGAAATATCTACAAATATAAGGTATTTTATTAATTCAAATCTAAGTTACATAATTCAAATTTCACAAGAGCCAAGATTATTGTCTTGATTAAATGGGGACAAGTTTTGAAGGGACCTGAAACCCTTTACATCACATTACATCAAAATACTTCTATGAAAAATAATACTCAATAAACAATAAGCAATATCCAACAACCAAAAATTAATGGTCTAACAACAAGAAAGAAAAGATAGAGAAAACAACACACAAACACAAAAATCACGTTAGATTCTTTCGGGTTTTGGCTACCTTAATCTCCTAATTATAGTGTAGGTTAACCATATCAATCAACTATTGTTTTTCTTCTTCAAACATTTTTCTTAGCCCCCCCTCATCTTAGTTCTTGGGCCTTTAGCCTCCTCTTTGACATTCTTCTTACCCTTCCCCTTAGAATTCTGATCCTTCTCTAGTATGTATGCAAAGTACATTTGATCCTCATGGTGTTGACTTATTTTTCCAAATAGGACCTTGATAGAGTCTGCACTATTCTTGACATAACTATGACTAATCTATAGGATCTTTTTGATATCCTCATTTGTTTCCTTGATATTTTCCTTCAATACACCAAGGAAACTTTCACACTTGGCTTTAATAGCCAATATTATTGTCAAGAACTTTAGAGAGTATATTTATCAATCATTTATTGTAGCATTCAAGATATTATCATGATGTCACTAGTTATGTGTGTTCATACATATTTTTAAGCTAACATTATTATTTAGATTTCAATTTTTCAAGTATCAAATCAAGTGTCAAATAAAACATCCAATAAAGCCATTTCATGCAAGATCTAATCCTTGGAGAACTATGTGTTAGACTTCAATCCTCTAAGGTTAGCTATTAAAGGGTTTGATGAGTTGTAACAAGCTAGTGTTCATTCATCAATCCTTTTATTTATGAATTCATTTCATTATCAAGGTTTAATTACCAAACTATGGTTTGACAAAGGAACCCTATTATACACCAAAAGAAAAAACTTTTCTCCTCTTTGAATGTTTGCAGATTTTTAGGTGAAGATGGATTGAAATTGGATTAAAAGTACAATCTTACAAAGTTGTCAAAATTGTCATCAAGATTTTTAAGACATGAAAATTGACCTATAGGTTTTATTTATTGCTTTCTTGTAGTGAAACCTAGGAAAATCAAAGCCTTAGATCCCACATAAGAGGAATACAAAAAGAATTTCAGAGCCCAATACAAAGACCAATGAGTCCTAGTAAGACACATTGTATCATTTTTGGTGACAGGTGCATAGTATCTTAACCTTGTCAGATTTTTTGTTTCAAGTGATAGATCTCATAAATTTGATTTTTAGTGCACATTTATTTTTCTCCAAAAACTATTCTTTAGTCATATTTTATTGTTTTTTGTCATCAAGAAGTTAGGGTAGTGTTGATCATGATGTTAGTCGCACACCAATAGTGTAGATAAATCCTCATAGATAGACTATCAGAACCTATCTTCACTTGAAATATTGCACCAGGACAACCTGAATCTTAGTCTAACTTAGCTTAATCCTAGGGCTCGTTTATGTCATGTCTTGACCGTACTAGGTTCACATCAAGGTTCATTGTGATAATGCTTGTAATCACAAGGGGAATTTTTTTTTTTGGTTGTCAAAGGAATCATAAGATAGGTAAAGGATAACCTTAGTCCATTCATTCAACTAGTTCATGAAATTGTTATATTTACAACAAAATTTCATGAAATTTAAATAAATTTCTTTCACTAAAGTAAATTTAGCTTTAACAATTCAGAAATATCATGGAATCAAAATATTTGCAACAACATAACTCAATGCATTCATCTCTCTTTTGAAACATTTTATAGAATTTAAACATCTTATATAATAAAGCATCAAAAGTACTAAAAAATTAATGTTTTTCCCAGGTATTATCGATGCATTCCTCAATAATTAAGGGGTATGTGCAGGATCATGATGGGCCAAAAAGTGGTAATATGATGGGTATGTGGCTGATGACTTTTTTCATACCCAAAATTGATGAAATGAAAAGGGTTTTTAGAGGATATTCTCAGCTTTCCACCAATATAAATTATTCTTTACTTTGAATTTAATAAGTAATTATTATTCATTTTCTATTCATATTACGACTAAAGTCCTAACTGATAGGTTGACTGAAAAACATCTATAGCTTTCAAACGGTATCACATTTTTTGAATCTAAAACATGTATCACATTCTATGCTTCACATACTATAGGATTAGAAAAAGAAAAATTGAATTTCATGAAGTTTTGACCTAGTTAAGGTGGTCAGACATATGAGTTTTTTATATTTTTTAAAAGCTGTAATAAAAAAATCATAATTAATTATTTACTTGGACAAAAATTACAAAAAAATATGCATCACATTGGGACATGAGTCATCTAATTATATCTAAAATCTTATAAAAAAATATTATCAAATGTTCATTGTGGTTAGGGTGGTCAGGCATACACCTACTTCTTATTTTTTCCCTAAAATTTAAGTACTATTGCATTGAAATTTCAAATTTTCACCAAATAGATTTTTTTTTTAAACAAACCTAGTAGTTTAGAAACTACATTCAATTTGCTACAGATTCTATTCTTACATATTTTTCAAATAATATAGATAAATTATTCAAATTTTTACATCAAGTTGCCTAACTCTGATTTTTTTGAATTTTTTGCTACAGATTCTATTCTTACATATTTTTCAAATAATATAGATAAATTATTCAAATTTTTACATCAAGTTGCCTAACTCTGATTTTTTTGAATTTTTTGCCAGTTAAGGGCCTGTTTTTTCCATGATGATCCTGCACATACCCTAAGAAAAATAGATAAAACCATTCCATACATCACCAGATTGCTTCACAACTAGGGACAAAATGTTGCAAGATTTTAAAGAGAGTGATGATAATTTGCCACTAGATAGTGTCTGTATGCACTCTTAAATGACACAACACATAGTCTTGTCTAATAGGAACAAACAATCAGCTTCGCAAGATTGATACTAGGAGATAGCTTTAAATTGGCTATGATATTGATTAGATTTTATGAAACATACAAATTTTTAGTATAGAATAGAATAAAACATATGGAAAAGGACAAACTTAAAGAAGTTTTGGTTCTCTAACATCCAAAAATTATGAACTTAACTTAAACTGAAACATCTCCTAGCCTTTTATAAGAACAAGACACTTGGGAAATTCAATCAATACATGAGACTGAATCCAAGGTATGAATCACAACAAGACACATGGAATATGACAATTTGCAAGATAATTGTTGATGTAGTCAATGGATGTCAACCTTCTTTAGCACTTTGAAATCTTTCAGGACTTATGCCTCTAGAATGATTAGCGCAGTAACCTAGATTGAGTAGATTTATCAAACAAAATGTAGGAACTTCCCATATATTCAAAATGATTAAGTGGAAATTCTACTCCTACATTCAAATCCAAGCTTGGGCTCAATACACCTGAAAGTAGATCAGCCCAAAACTAAGCACATTCCTTTGTCACATGTGTAATACCAAGATTCTTGGTTCCCCAGTATCTAGTGTTTCTTTGCAATGAAATTTCTTCTTGCATGAGCTTTTAGAGTGTACTACTAAACCTAGTAACACCATCAGATCTTCTTTCAACCCAATTTTTCCTAACCATCCATACCCGAATATTGCATCACAATCTATTTCTCTTGCAAGTGAAAATTCCACATATTAATCCCTTTTAAAAAAATTCATAAAACTCTCATGAAAAAAAAAGAATCATTAATAAATCATCATTTTAAAAAAATCATAAATATCACACTTTAGATTGTATTCTCACATAATTATTCCCTTTTAGGTGGCTTATCAAACCTCTTGAACCTCCTAGGAAAACTTAAACATTTAACTTTAAAACTTAACATTGATACCCAGTACTCGATACTCAATAGTGACTTGAAATTTTATTGGAACGAAACTTTCCCAAACCTTTCCTCCTAGATTGGAAAACTTTACTAAAACCTTATTTTAACATTTAAACACTTCTATCCCTCTAATACCTTGTACTTGATACACATGAATCATAAATTAATCTAAAGACTTCCTTTTACTTTAAATTTTGGTGATTCATTTTTTCACTAACCAACACCTACGATAAGCACTAGCTTTTTTCACTTGGGTCCACAATTATTATACTCTTGGGGCATGTTGTGAGACCACACAACAACTTGCAACCAAAAAAAACAAATTTAAAAGAAACCAGAGATCAAATCACCTGCTATAAATTATAACTTATACATATTTTCCAACAATAACTCCTTACCTTTACTTGAATTTTGGCATAAAGATTGCAAAATTTCTTTGAAAAGTATTAGTGTGTGCTTTGATTAATTTATTTTTTGCAATTTGGTGAAAAAATTAGTTCATGGGCATTGAGCTACATAATTTGGTAATCCTCCAAAGCCAACCTTGGATAGAGCCTTCTTTCCAATCAAGAGTCTATAGCCTTGGCAAGGTTATCTCTGTAATTCCCCCAAAGATAGCTCTACTACCAAAAATGCATCCATAACCTTGGTAGAGACATTTGGATATCCTAAAGAGTTGAATTTTTTATTTTTTGATATTTCTTTGTAAGTTCATTTTCTTTAACTTGTAGGAAATGAAGCTTGCTATTAGGTTAGGAAATACAGTGGTAGAAAAGGTTACCTTTTTTATTTTTCATTCAATGAAAATCCCTTCATCATTTCACCAATTCCCAAAAACTCATTTAGTCATTACCTATAGGTGCCACTTGCCAGCTAAAATTTACCACCCTTATGCTAAATTCTAGCTAACTACAATTCTCTATCTATCAAGAAAATATGCATAAGTTAAAATTTAGCAACAAGTAATCCAATCACAAAATTAGTTCTAAATTTAGAAACAACAATTACCACCTTTTTAGTTTAATTTTATGGAAACTACTAAAATACACTTAACTAGCCATTTTGATTTGACAGTGTTGTACTAACATTAAGTTATCATAATTGTCATGATTATACATAATTTTGACCATCATACTCTACATTTAATGTGCACACCTTAACCCAGACATATTACTTTCCTTTTATTCTCTAAATGTTATGTGTGCCACTGATAGCAATGACACTCAACACAATATCAACCAATAACAATAGTTTCCAAATCACTAACTCTCAAAATCTCTTTATCTCAGCAAATTCAGTCCATTCCTTGTAGCATTCCTAGCTAACTCAATCAGGTATATCTCTCCAATTAGATACTTTTAGACCAAGACCTAAACCTTTGCAAAGACCCATCAGGTCATGCAATAACATATTCACAAACCACTATAGGCTTCTTTTAAACAACTTCAACAAATCAGGCTTTCTATGCTTTTTAGAACTCAAAATAGGTTTGTTTTACAAAGAGACTACTCACAAATCTTTTCCAAAACTAGTAAACTCAATTAGGAAGCAATTGGCATCCATCATAACCTAAGAATCCATAATTATTTGTCATAAATTTATCCACCAAAGTGCCTAAACCAAAAACCCTCTTTTATGGCCAAAAATATAGGGTTTTAATGGAAAGCATATTGCCAGACCTCAACAAGACTTTCCACCACCATAATGCTTCCCCAACATTTTACGCACTTTACTATCTCAAAACCTCACTATTCCTCTAGGAAAACATATTTTTTCACTCTATGGCTTCATGCCCAACACATCTCTTGACCTCCCCTACACTCAAAAACATTCACACACCTAAATCCTAATGTTTCAAATCCATTCCTTAAGTTACAGTGGTCACAGTGAGAGGAATATGTGAATTTTCCATTTCTGTGACTTACAAAACCTTAAAACTGTGAGTTTAGGCCGTTCTTCGAAAATTAACTATAAAATGAACCAAATTTAATGAAAAAACTTCAAAGTAGATTCAAATGAAAGCTAAAGAAATCTACCAAGTAATAAAATTCAGTTTGAATCAATTAGATATTGTACGGGCCATACAGTGACCCTACAATTCAAAAAAACATAGAAAAGTGTATGAAAATTGAGTTGTATTATGGTGCCAAACTTAAAAAATGTATCAATAACCTTCTAAACATGTTCTTAACCATATTTAGACTTTTTTGCATCTTAAATCAACTTCCACAAACACACTAAACTTCCTTTTCAAATACTTGACCATTGGTATTCAACCAACTTACAATTTTGCAACTTTTAATTAACAACTTTACAACTTTTAGACAAATTTTCAATATTTTGCACTTTTTGAAGTCTAAAACACCTAAAATTCTAATGAAAACCAAAGCATGACCCAAATAAATTAATAATTGGTCTCATTTATCTTATTTATTACATTTTACCCAAAATCCTAAAGTTTACTCATCAGATCATCTTGAATTGATAATGTTTGATCAAAGGTGCTCTTGCACCATAGACCCCAACTTTGAAGTTTTCCAATTCTCTTAGAAAGATTGATGCAACTTGTCCATCAATACACTTTGAATGCCTTTTACCATCTAGAACTCCTTTGTTAGGTTCACCTTGCCTTTGTTCTTCATTACCCTTGTCATTCTTGCACTTATCTTCACTTGAATTTGGCTTCAACTTTACACAATGTACTATGGGGTGTCCTTCAACACTTCCATCATCTAACCCTAATTTTATGCCATCCTTCACATCTTTACTCAACCCTCTATCAATGATAATCACTTTACTCTTTACTTCTTGCTCAGTCCTCTATCCAATGCACTTTTTGTCTTCATCCTTTTCATTGTCAATTGTACCATCACACTTTGAAATCTCTATCAGACTTGCAACTATCGTTTCCACTGTCACATCATCCTCACAAACCACTATCCTCTTATCTAGTATCCTACCAATCTCATAGACCTTTGTCTCAACACCTTTTTACTGCCTCTTCACTGTATTCATAACTATAGGGCACATGACTTTCCCAACAAGTATTCCTTCACTATTTTCTTTCCTTTCCATAAACCTTTCACACTTATTCTTGTCTACACCAAATTGAGACACATTTCCATCATTCCTCTTCCACATGAAATCATTCTTTACAACAACTGAATGCAAATAATCTTCACTCTTTTTATCTAGTATCCCAACTTTTTCATGCCTTGCATTGGCTACCAAACTCTTACTCTTACCTTCATCAACATTTACAAACTCTTTTCTCCCTAGCATGATGATCTCACCTTTTTCTCTTAACTCATAAACCAATGGATTTAGTATGTATGTCTTCACATATTTTTCAATTGTATATGTATTTTTTCTTCCATTATGCATTGTTGACCTATCAAACTACAAAGGTCTTCCTAGCAACACATGGCAACAACTCATAGGAAATATGTCACAAAGAACTTTATCCCTGTATCTACCTATTTGAAACTCAAATGAAGCTTGTTCACTCACCACAATGGATTTATTATCACTAACCCATGACACCTTGTATGCCTTTTCTCTAGTTACTCTTTCCAAATTCAATTTATCCCCCATTTCACTATATACCATGTTATCAATGCATCTAGAATCAACTATTACCTTACATACCTTGTTTTTACATCTCCATGCTATCCTAAACAATGCTCTTCTTTGAATCAACTCCTTCTCCTTGGAAGCCTTCAAGATTTGTCTCTTAATCAGAAAACTTTCACCTACTCTAGGAGCAACATGAATACTATTGGAGTTTGAACTTTCAACTTCATCCTCTTGAACAATTTGTTCTCTTTTATTACCTTTCCTTTCTCCTCCACTAGATGTTGCACCAAATTTTTCAAGGCATTTCCGAGAAGGTTGACCAAACTCTTGGAAATTGAAACACCTACTTGCAAAAATGATAGGATTCCTTCCACCACCAAATCTACCCCTTGTGCCTCTATCACCACCTCTAAAATCTACAACTTTCTCATCTCTTTTTTTTGCCTCTTCTTGATTCTCATTTGTTTGTCTTGGAGTAGAGAAATATCATCTTCCTATAACTATTTTTACTTTTTCTTTAGCCTTCAATGCCATTTGATAACAGGGTATGTGTAGGATCATCATGGAAAAAATAGGCCCTTAAGTGGCAAAAAAGAAAAGAAAAATCAAAGTTAGGAAACTCGATGTAAAATTTTGAAGAAGTTATCTATATTATTTAAAAAATATGTAAGAATATAATCTATAGAAAATTGAATTTAGTTTCTAAACTACTAGGTTTACTTTTATTTATTTTTAATATATTTGGTGAAAATTTGAAATTTCAATGCAGTAGTACTTAAATTTCAGGGAAAAAATAAGAAGTAGGTGTCTATCTAACCACCGTAACCACAATAAAATGATAATATTTTTTTATAATATTTTAGACATAAGTAGAGGACTCATGTCTAGATCTGATGCATTTTTTTTTTTAATTTTTTTCCCAATAAATAATTAATTATGATTTTTTAATTAAAACTTTTAAAAAATATAAAAACTTGTCTATCTGACCACCTTAACTTGGTCAAAACTTCATGAAATTCATGATACCATTTCAAAGCTATAGATTTTTTTCAATTAGACTATCAATCAAGACTTTAGTCATAATTCAAATAGAAACTAAATAATAATTATTTATTAAATTCAAAATAAAGCATAATTTATATTGGTGGAAAGTTGAGAATCTCCTTTAAAAACCCTTTTCATGTCATCAATTTTGGGTAAGAAAAAAGTCATCAGCCACATACCCTACAAATACCCATCATATTGCCACTTTTTGGCCTATCATGATCCTGCGCATACCCAACATTCTTCTACACTCCTAAGATTTTTTAAAGTCAATTCAACATGTATGCTAAATTTTAAACCACCCAAGTACCTAGCAATTTTCTCATCCTCATTTTCATTATGGTTAGATCTCATACTCAATTTTGTAAAACTCTTCAGTGTATGCTTTTACATCCATTTCCTTTTTCCTTAAACTTTGCAACCTCTTAAACATATAAATAGAATAATCAGAAAGGTTAAATTTACCTTTCAACTTAGCCACCATTTTTTCCAATGATATAATCTTGGATTTTCCTCACTTCTTTCTGATTGCAGATAATCCCAACACAAGAGTACACGACCTTTTAACTTTGTCTTTGCAATCTTGACTCTTTGCTCCTCTAGAATGTCTTCACACTCAAAATAGTTGTCCAATGATGCTATCCAATATAACATTTCTTCTACATTCAGGTTTCCACCAAAATTTTGAACATCAATTTTCACCTTATACTTGTCACCTTTGACTACCTTCAACAATTTTTCCATTTTTTGATCCTTTAGATCAAGTTCTTCCTCAACATCTTCAAACTCCTCTTCATCTTCATCATCTGAATCAATGCTTTCAACTTCTTTACTTCTTTTACTTGTTTCCAAGGCTACTAATCTCTCTTTCAATTCTATAATCTCTCTAATATACTGACTCTTCAAGTCATTCATCTCCTTTGAGATATTATTTCCTTTTGGAGGCATCTTCACAATCTTACCTCTTCACCTTCCAATCTCTTTCACAAACTACAATATATTTCCATAGAGATCTAGTACCTTCACTCTGATACCACTTGATAGAAACTAGGGGAGGTCCTACAACCACACTCAATACAATATCAACCAACAAAAATAGTTTCCAAATCACTAACTCTCAAAATCTCTTTATCTGATCAAATTCACTGCATTCCTTGTAGCAGTACAATCTAACTCAATCAGGTATATCTCTCCAATGATATCCTTTAAGACTAGGACCTAAACCTTTTCAAAGACCCACTAGGGAATACACTAACATATTCAAAAGCCAATATAACATTCTTTGAAACAACTTCAACAAATCAGGCTTTCTACACTTTCTAAACCTCAAAATAGGTATGTTTTACAAAGAGACTACTCACAAATATTTTCCAAAACTAGAAAAATCAATTGGGAAGAAATTTTAATGTTTCATAACCTAAGAATTCACAATTATTTGTCAGAAATTCTTCCACGAAAGTTCCTAAACCCAAAACCCTCTTTTGTACCCAAAAATCTAAGGTTTTAATGGAAAACACATTTCCAGACCTCAACAAGACTTTCGACCAACACAAATAGGTTCAAATACCTCAAATATGCTTATTCAATTGTGAAATAACACTACCCCAATCTTTTACACACTTTACCATCTCAAAACCTCACTATTCCTCTTAGAAAACTTAGTTTTTCACTCTAGGGCTTCATGCCCAACATATCTCTTGACCTCCCCTGCACTCAACATCATTCAAATACCTTAATCATAATTTTTTAGACCCATTACTCAAGTTAAAGTGGTCACAATGAGAGGAATGGGTCAATTTTCCATTTTTGTGACTTAAAAAACCTTTGAACTATAAGTTCAGACTGGTCCTATAAAATTAACTATAAAATGCACCAAATTTAATGAAAAATGTTAAATGTAGATTAAAATTAAATCTAATGCAATCTAACAAGAAATCCAAGTCATTTTGAATCAATTAGATGTTGTACGGGTTGTATAGTGACCCTGCAATTATAGAAAACACAAAAAAGTGTATGAAAACTGAGTTGTATTATGGTGCCGAACTTCAAAAATGTATCAACAACCTTCTCAATGAGTTATCACCCATATTTAAACTTGTTTCCATTGAAAATAAACTTCCATAACTACACTAATCCACCTTTTCAAATACTTCACCATTGGTATTCAACCAACTTGCAATTTTGTAACTTTTAATTGACAACTTTACAACTTTTACACAACTTTTTAATATTTTGCACTTTTTGATGTCTAAAACACCTAAACACCTAATAAACACCCAAAAATGACCCAAATTCATTAATAAATGGTCTCATTGACCTTATTTAGTGTATTTTACCCACAATCCTAAAGTATATTCATCATCATCTTGAATTGACAATGTTTGATCAAAGGTGCTACTGCACCAACCACCTTACCAGATTAATTTTACCTTTTGCAATGCACAAATTTACACCTTCATGATTAATATATCTCAATAAAATACAATGAAATGGCCACCACTAAATTTTAAAATCTTCAATTCGCTTGATTCGTGATCTTCTTACTACAAAACCTCGAAGCAATAGCCACCAATTATGTGAGAATTAATTTGATTTAACATTTAACTTTGGAGAAAATTATCCTATTTCCACCTCAACTTGTATTCTCCAATATTTTAATCTAGGAAACTATGTACCATAGATTTCTCATGGTTTTCTATAAATTTCACATTTCTCTTCCAAATTCTTCACATTTTTCTTTTCTTTCTTCAATTTTCTTTCTTTTCACTTCAAATGCTTGTTCTTTCTTTCTTCCAAGCCATGGATACTCCCTTTTTCCTAACTTGCATTTGCTTCCAGAATGGCTTCATGTGTCAAATTACTACCCAGAGGCTAAATAAGGTTTTCTTTCTTCAAACTTGGGGCACCAAATGAAATTTGTGCTTGGTCCTTGGGAAAAATTTTGTGGAATCGAGAGCATATTATTGGCTGAATTCAAACTTGGATTTATGGTTTAGAGCCTCACTCTTGGAACTTCGGATTTCTATTCTTGAAGTTTATAAAGCTGCTCAAATGATAGTGTAGTATAATTATCTAGAGAACTTGGACTATGTTCTTTCTGTTGCACATCTAGCCATCAGAATTCCATCCACCGATGATATTCCTCTATTTTTGGAATGAGGAGAATTAGTGCCCATTTGGCCCTTCCTATCTGATCTTTAGACTCGTGATCTTGATGTTCATAGGGACAACACTTACCTGTGATATATTTCCCTTATGGATGAAGTGTTCCAAATTGAATAATTAGCCACCTTGCTATTTTGAGCTCAACTCCCTTTTTTCCCTCATTTTGTTTTTTGCACTCTTTGCACCTTTTATAACAATAAATTTTTCATTTCCATGTATATACAAATTATACATATATATATGAAAAAAAAACTACTTTTCTATACATTAAGCATATATTTACTATGCATGGCTTTGTTTTTCAATTCATAGTGCAATGTTTTAAGAAAATTTCAATTCACTCTCATGTGTGTTTTAAATTAAGAATAATTTGTTAATGTCGAGAACAAAAAAGAAAACCAAAAAAGAACCCTATGAAAGTAAACTAACCTAAATAGCTAAAATTAACCCTATGCAAATGACTAACCCTAACTAAGAAATTTACCCCAAATTCTACTATTATCTTCATGGTATTCATTGGATGAATTACAATAGGCTTGTCTTTAAATTATCTTGAATATATTTCAAATATCCTACCACAATAATGAATTGTCTTAACTTTTCTGTGTTTGAAAATTTTAAATTCAAATTTCTACTTACCAATAAATTGCCTCATATGTATGAAAATGACCTCATTAAAGGTCGATTACACACACCTTTTCTTGTTTCTCCATACTCTACCTTCTTCCAATCTTGGTTCATGGTTTTCTTTTTCACCATGTTCTACTCCATGAATGACTGCACTCATTTCTTGATTCATTTTCTCTCCAAGAATTTTCAAGTCCTTGGCCATGTTGTCACTCTTACCAACACTATTAACTTTATTAGACCAAGTAGTAACACAATTTACATTATCATAAAAAAAAGAGAAAGTAAAAACTTGATACCTTGTATTTTGTATGAAATAAAGAATTTTGTCCCTTTTAACTTGTGGATTTTTAGTTAAGGGAAAATAGAACATGTCTCATGCTTGTTTTCCCTCTCTACTCTTTCTTGGTCACCTTCCACATGTCAGAAGATTGATGACTCATTACTTTTAAGTTCACATTTTAGATGTGTTGTTTCCAAGTCTTGATGTGCTTGCCTTTTTTCTTGGAAAATTCTAGGAATTTCTTCATGACAATTATGGTTAGTAAATCCATTATATTTAACAATTATCTTTCCAATATTTCCACTTTCACTAGGGTTAAGGACTTTCTCAGAATTTAAACTCTTTTCCTTCAATGGTTCCTTTCTTTCAATAGTTAGAGACATTTTCATTAATGGAATCACATTATAGGTAGCCAGACTCACCCTAGTTAAATATATTTTGCAATCAAGTTCATCATGATTAGTTGTATCATGAATTCTATGTAAGGAAGCTAAGGTATTGGAACCACTTCCTACACTAATTTTGAGAGGAGAATAATAAAAAAAATTACATATTTTTAACAATTAAATAAATTTAAAGATAAATAAACAAAAATATCATGCACACCACAACACAATGATTTACATGGGTGAAAACCCTTTTGTGAGAAAAACCCCACAATCCAAAAGCAACCTAATATATTATTCAACAATCATAAAGATTACAATATACTTTTAGAGCAAGCTTGTCATAGGAGTATCACCACTCAGAGATCTACAGGAAACATAGTCACTATCAGACTCTCAAAATACATCACAATGCATAGCCATGATACAACACCCTCATAAAATAAGGCTTCCTTCATGGAAAATTCAAGCTAACAAAATATCAGCCATTAGATATGAGACATAATGATGAACGGTCTAGATTTATGGATCCCCCCATGCTCCCCCTCCCTCCCCTTCTGGTCATCATTGGCTTAAATAGTACCTTATGTAATTACACAGTTGAGACACATTTTCTCAATATTCTACACTCAATCAGCATACAAAAGGTGAACAAAATCAAAGGATAAATCCTCCTGTTAAATATTTTTTGAAGCTTATCAATGTACATTTTACTTTCCATTACTAGTTCGCTTAGACTTTTGTCTCACAAGAAACTTTCTAACCCAAAATTGAAACAACAATATTGATTCCAAATACAACCTAGAGATGGTCCTCCTTCTGGCACTAATTCTTGTTGATCATGATGTTAGTCACACACCAATAGTGCAAATAAATCCTCATAGATAGACTATGAGAACTTATCTTAACTTAAAATATTTCACCGAGAAAACCTAAATCTTAGGCTAACTTAGCTTAATCCCCAAGGCAAGTTTATGTCAAGTCTTGACCATACTAGGTTCGTGTTAAGGTTTGTTGTGATAATGTTGTTAATCACAATGGGTAATAGTTTTTTCGGTTTCTTAAAGGAATCATAGGATAGGTAAAGGAAATTATTAGTCAATTCATTTAACAATTTCATGAAATGGATAGATTTGCAACAACATTTCATGAATTTAAAAAAACTTGCTTTCACTTAAGTAAATTTTTCTTTATGCATTTGACAATGTCATGGAATTGAAAGATTTATAATAAATATAACTCCATGCATTTATCAAATTTTTGAAACATTTTCTAGAATTTAAAAATCTAAGGGTAAAAGCACAAAGATGAGTCCACAAAATGTGGAAGTTTTTTTCCATGAGAAAAAATCATAAATCAACCTCAATAAAATGGGATCCCTTTTAGGATCAGGATCTCAAGAATAAATCATAAATAGGATCCCATTTAGTAGTGGGTCTCGATTTGGCTATTCATAAATGGGATCCCACCTTTTACAAAACAAGATCCCATTTTATAGTGGTATTTATTTCTTAAAATAAACAAAATATTGTCATTTTCAACAACAGATGGGATCTCGATCAAAGAAAAGCAACAGTGGCCTCTAGGTATGTCTCAACCAATTTTTTTTTAATTTTTAATATAAAGCTAGATTTAGTATGAGTATGTGTAGGATCATCATGGAAAAAACAGGCCCTTAAGTGGCAATGAAAATTCATAAAAATAAAAGTTAGGCAACTTGACATAAAAATTTGAATAGGTTATCTATATTATTTTAAAAATATGTAAGAATAGAATCTGTGGAAAATTAAATGTAGTTTCTAAACTACTAGGTATATTTTTCTTAAAAAAAATCTATTTGGTGAAAAATTGAAATTTCAATGCAGTAGTACTTAAATTTCAAGGAAAAAATAAGTAGGTATCTTTTTTACCACCTTAACCATAATAAAATCACAAATTTTTTATAAGATTTTAGATATGAGTAGAGGACTCATGTCCGGATGTGATTCATATTTTTTTGTATTTTTTTTCCAAATAAATAATTAATTATGAATTTTTTATTACAACTTTTAAAACATATCAAAACTCGTATGTCTGACCACCTTAACTTGGTCAAAACTTCATGAAATTCTTTTTTTTTTTTAAATCCTATAGTATGTGAATCATAGAATGTGACACATGTTTTGGATTAAAAAAATGTGATACCGTTTGAAAGTTATAGATGCTTTTCAATCAGGCTATCAATTAGGACTTAAAAAATAATTCTAAAATAAAATGAATAATAATTATTTATTTGATTCAAACTAAAGTATAATTTATATTGGTTGAAAGCTGAGAAGCTCCTTTACAAACCCTTTTCGTTTCATCAATTTTGGGTAAAAAAAAGTTTTCAGCCATATGGGGAAGTCTCAAAAAGCAAGATAAGTTGTCAAACACATTTTTTGTGTTGACCTCTTCGGATTGGCAGGTCTAAACCAAAATCCAAAGCAAGCCCGAGGCTAATCCATAGTCATTAAATTTTTTGTCATCGAATATCCAATATGTTCTATATAGAGTTGCAAAAATGTTATAAAATTTATAAGATATGATTTAAAAAATGCAATAAAGTTTATAATTTAATATATAATATACAATATAGTTTATAATGTAATATATAATATACAATTTATGATAATCTCTTACTGAAATATGTATTTTATATATAATATATTATATTATTATGTATAATACTTAAATATTATTTCAATATTCTAGTTAATGTATAAATATTTAAATATTATCTCTTTCCCTCTCTCTATCTCTCTCTTTCCCAAGCCTCTCACTCAATCACTCTTATCTCTCTCCACTCTATGCTCTATCTCTCTCTGACTCCCTCCCTCTCTTTCATTGACTCTCTCTCTCTCTCTCCTCTACCCTTAACCCTAAAACCCTCTACCCTCAAGTCTCTCTCTTCTAACCCCCTCTCCATCTCTTAGGTATCTCTCCCACCTGATCCCACCCTCTCCCACTCTCTCCCA
>VDFB02150477.1:0-23177 GCA_007258455.2 Sequoia sempervirens
CTTTGTCCATGAATACATCTTAATCTTATATGAAAATATCAAATAAAATTGATTAATCATGGATTACATTAACACAACTAACTTATCATCTAGTCTTAATTAACATTAATTGTCATTCAATTTCTAAATTATAAATTAAATGAACAATCATTTTTTCATGAATACATTCTAGTTTTGTTTGAAAACATTAAATAAAATTGATTGATGATGCATTACATTAACACAAGTAACTTATAAACTAGTCTTAATTAACATGAATTATAACTCAATTTCTATTATTAATTGAAGGAATAGCCTATTTTCCATAGGTAAATCTTATTCTTAAGGGGAAATATTGAATAAAATTGATTGACCATGCATTACATTAACACAACTGACTTATTGTCTAGACTTAATTAACATGAATTGTCGTTGAATTTCTTTTATAAATTAAATGAATAATCTTTTTTCCATGAATACATCTTGTTCTTAGGTGAAAAGACATAATAAAATTGATTGGTCATGCATTACATTAACCAATTAACTCATCATCTAGTCTTAATTAATATGAATTGTCATTCAATTCATGTTATAAATTAAATGAAAATTTAAGAAAGAAAAAGTAAAATATGATACAAATTAAAAAATATAATAAAAATTAGAAAATACTAATATTCTTGAGATTACTTTAAGGTAGTAGTTATTCTTGTAACATAATATGTATCATTTACTTTCAAATAAATGTGAGACACAATATTGAGTAGCATCATGCCCATACATCAAAGTTAGTTAAGACGTGCTAATAGAATATAGGTCATTGCTTTAATTCACAATTGAATTACAAGATGGTGTATTTTTGTTTTTCCAACAAGGTCAGTGTCTTTTTTCAACAAATTGTTGAAAAATATTCTAACTAATTACCTCACTTGAATTCCATAATGGTATGTTGAAAGACACTAAAATTTTCAACAAGTTTTTTTTACATGATAAGATAGGTATGATATATATTTTTTTTATTATTGGAAAACACCAAACTTCTCAACATTTTTTTACTATTTGGAGGGTTTATCTTCAAAGTTAAATATCATTTACTTTCAAATAAATGTGAGTCATAGCATTGAGTAGCATCACCATCCATACAACAAAGTTGGTTAAAATGTGCTAATAGGGTATAGGTCATTTTTTGAATCACAATTGAATTACAAGATGATGTGTTTTTTTTTCCAACAAGTTCAGTTTCTTATTTTAACAAATTGTTGGAAAATATTATAAGTATTTATCTCAATTGAATATCATAATGGTATGTTGGAAAACACTAAAAAATTTCAACAAGTTTTTCTACATGACAAAATGGACATGATATATATATATTTTCTAAACTTGTCAACAAATTTTTTTTTACACAACAAGATAGACATGATACATACTTTAAAAAAATTTCTGTCGACATTCAAATATCATTTACTTTTAAATAAATATGAAGTATCATTTTGACTATTGCCTCATTTCCTAGATTTTTTGTTCAAATATCTGAAAATCCAAAATGCTCACGGGAAGAAAGCGCCATTTATCTTTCAAAAGTGTTGAACCTTCAGCGAAACTAAGTGAGATTTGTGGGTCCACAAGGCTATAATCGTTAATATATAAACATGCATATAATAAAAATAGAATCCTGGTGTCATCTAACTGGCATTGTTGAAAGTTATTTCTTCCACAGATACGACGAAGTTTCGTTTTGATCAAACGTTCGGCTTCCATGATGTCTGTGATACGTTTGAATGCTTGTCTGTAATGTCGGAGGAGTGATCAATTTAAAATATGAAAGCGACAAAGAACGTGTTGCATTTGATTCGGTAAACCCTAATCCAGCTGGGATATTGTAAACTCGGTCGGTAATTAAAATAGAATCGATCAATATCAATGGTAACAATGTAATTCTATATGAAATTCACTGCTGTATTGTAAAATCCCAGATTATGGGACGTGAGGGAGTCAAAATCCAAAGTCTATTATGGTGAAAAAAAAAAAGGAAAAAAGAAAAAAAAGGCAAAAGACCATTATAATTAGAAATTGGATGTTTTATAGTTTGAAATGGAGAATTGTGTGATTTAAATTTGATGTTTTCTCATGATGAATGATACTTTAATGATTATTAGTTAGATTGTAATTAGATATTATTAAAATTAAAATGAAAAAAAATTAGAGTTTATATGATTTTGGTGGTTGATAAAATTGTTCATTATTTTGTAATCACTTAAATTTGGATGCGTTGACAATAGAATGATGAGATTTGAATTAGTCATCTTCATATTTTAGTAGAGGATGTGATCTTAAAATAAAATGACTATGATCTTAATCATGAGCTGTGTAAAAGAAGAGATTCAATATTAATAGAAAATATTTCCCTAGATGATATCTTATGTAAGTAAAATTGAGTGGTATTAAGGAGCATCATGTAGTTTTCAATGCAAGATTTGGTGCTATTCCCTTAAATGCGTGCACTGATCTCATAAATCAACAAAAGAAAACCAAAATTGAAAACAAAACACACTACAATATTGATCTAGAACATGCACCATTTTTTTGAAAAACAAACCACCTACTCCTAAATAATTTTATATTCAATTATTTTATTCATTCTCCTATTAAATAATTAACTTGAGAAGGGAATGAACTTCCAAGCTCTTTGTGGATTTTCCAACCTCCATTTTGACCTATTAGATTTTATATATCGAATGAAACCTTGATGGTGCTGAAAAATATAATCCATATGTTTGAGAATATAACCTTTGAAATACACACATAAAAATAAGTAGTTATGCATTCCATAATCAACAAGAACAAATATTATGTTCCCATTAAACATTTAAACAATTTTAAACAAGAGTGAGATTTGACCACTAATACACCCAAAACAAAATGAAGTCTTATCACACCATTTTTTAATAATATGGCTCAATACTTAAGATTAATATGTTCAAAGGATATAACATGACTCAAATCTTTATAGAACTTCAATCTAACATATATGGAGTGAATGTACTAAAAAGTTTAATCTACTACTGATCCCACTATCCACTGTAAAGGATTTTATAAATGACAATAAAGGAAATTTCTTTTAATGTCTTGTATTTTAGGTTCACTAAATCCCTAATTCCTTGATAATTATTTCATTGTGAAAGAAATATGCAATAATCAAAGAATAAAAGTACAAGTAGCTTTATCTAAGAATATGGCTACAAGATTTAAAATAAATATAAATTCCTCATTCTATTTTATCATTATTGTAGAATCAACATTCAAAACAAATAAACATTCTTCTAACTATTGGATTTATTAAAAAAATCAATCTTAGGTAGAAAGGATGATTTTCGCGTCCCTCTTTAATTAAAAAACACTTCCCTATTCCTTAATATCCTCAAAATATTTTTTTTGTTATAATTTCAAAATAAAATTGGGGAATTTTTTTTTTATTACATTTGTTGTTAAAATTTGATCTTTGCTTAAGGTATACTTGTAGATCTATATGATGCATCAATATTCAATCAATATTAATGGATATAAAATATTAATAATAAGTTATGCTAGATATTTTAAAAAATATACTAATTATATACCATCTTCCCATTGTCTTTATCTACTGTGATACTACTATAGAATCTAAGAATAAATACACAGAAAATAACAATATTTAATATATCTAATGACATAAACAAACATACATAAATAATTATCATATAGGTTAAAGTTACATAATCAAATATGAGCTTATAAAATTGTTAGTGTATATATTAAATACACTTAGGCTTTAAACCTAGTTAGGCTTTAGAGCTTTTGACTCGCTTTTGACACACCTTGCTACTTTTTTGTAGGTAACTTGCCACCACTCCTTGAGTGAGGAGTCATATCCTTGTTTCATGGAGAGCAAGTACCTCCTTCATGCCTATTTATGTATGCCTCATTGATATAATTCATTAATTAATTTTATGCATAGTTTGTGCTTGTTATATGTATCTCTGTGATTTCCAAGTTTCTACAAACTCCATATCTTTTTAATTACTTGGGTAATTACCAACTTCCCATCAGTAACTAAAAATGTCCCAATTTTTTAACCAAAATCAATAAATCTAACACAACATTATTAAATAAATATATTATAACACTTTGGATCATAAATCTAATAGTTTAAAATCCTTTATATAAACACAATAAATTTTACGCATAATTTCATTGGTAAGGTTGATAAAATATTTTATCTAAATATTTTTTTGCTATAAATATATATAAACAACCACTATAACCTATATTAAATACAAAAATAAAAATAATCTTAAGTTTACCCTATTATGATTTCCAAGATCGTAAAGTAAAACCATAAGCTTCCACAAAATACATGGACACAAATAATCCTAATTGATATTATCAAAGAATTGATATAAGAGACAATTTGGATGTACAGAGTATTCTTGCTTATATACGCAAGGTGGTGAAGTTAGGCAAGTCAAATACAATTACTAACTACCCCTCCAATGATGGAACACTTCTTAACTCACATGACAAGTGTTCTATGATTGGAAAACACATACATGCAAGAGGTGCCTCACAAAGTGAGAATAAATGTCTCAACCACATGAGGTGAGATAAAGCTCTAAAATAGCCTAAGTAAGCTTAAGAAAATGTGAATCATACGAGCTCTCTAAGTAAGTTAATAGCTAACTAATTTGATAAAGTCACTATTTACACCAACACCCCCCCATAAGTACAACATAGGGAGTAATATATGCAAGATGATGAATCTCGGCTACTATTCCATGTTAGGTACTCATGTACAAATTTATAATAAAGTGGAGTAAAGAATAAAAATCCAATGGGATATAAAAATCCCTCTCCAAAAGAGAAATTATGTAAATGTAGTGAAATGTAAAAGTGAAGAAGATAAGTGATCTATGAAGGACTCACAATGACCCCCCAAGGACTACATATTTCACAAAGTAAAATAATTTTCCCCCCATAAGAGAGAAAAGAGAGACTATGTAGCTACCCACAAATAAGATGATTTTTCTAAATGTTGATCAAATGCTCCAACTAATGTCCTACTAGAAAGAATCGTTGGATTCTCTCTATGAAGTGTCTCTAGAACCTCATGTAGTAAGAGCTACTTGAGAACCAAATAATTGTCAAAGGAGTAAGATGATTGTATTGTAATAATCTCTAGATGCTCTTAGTGAATCATCTCTAAACTTTGATGTAGAAAGAACTACCATAAAAAGAAGACTAATGTACTCATTAGTGTCTTACAAATCTACAATGTGAAAGATGATATCATGGAGCACAAGATTATTGAAGTTCTCAAGGAAAAAACTTTGGATTTATATGTAGCAATAGGTGATGGGATTGCAATGCATGTCAATGGACTACTTTATTCGTCTCCAAATGATGGTGTCTCACAAGATGTTTGAGTGATACCATATGATGTTTTTGTATAGGAAGAAAAATATTAAGAGAAGTAAGGAAGTACACAAGGCACAACTCATGGAAGTTCTCAAAGGCATGACACAAGATACACTTCTTAATGTAATTAGATTCTCATAATTGAAAATGTGGAAAGAAGTGTGAAAGTGTTCTAGACACAACTCAAAACACCCTTCCTAAAAGAGTAGTTCCAAATGAAATGAGTTAAGAGAAGTTTGGAAGTGCTCACAGCATAACTCATAAATTTCTTAGAGGCACAATGATAATGAAAACCCCCCTAATTATTTTAATCCCTCCTGAATTGGAACTTTATATGTTTTAGTTCATATAAAAATTTCAATGGAACAGATAATGAGACTTTATAATTGAGTGTGATATTATTCACAATGAGATGGGGAAATGATATTCACTTTAAGAAAAGCAATAGTCCATTTGAGTAGCTAATTAAAAGTTACAATAATTCTATTTACCTGATTTGCACTTAGAAACTTAAAGTTTTCTTATTAAATAAGGAGATAAAATATGTATTAAACAACACAATTTTCACATCATCTCAAAGCTAAAGTCTTCAAAATGGAACAAGATTTCCATCAACTATTCACAATCAAATTTTTGACTTACTATTTGAAAGTTATGTCAAAATGAAAAAGGCACCCCCCTTTGCAAGGCATATTAAGAATTTATTTAAACTACTAGTCATTAAAATTTGACACTATAAGGTACAAGCTTTAAAAATTGAGAGTCTTGCATGGAGTAAAAGTGATCTAAAAAGCCATGTGGAAGAAGGTTTTGATCATATCTTTAAAGATTCTATGAATTTTAGGATTAGGATGAGCTCGTAGACTTGTTAGAGGGATTTAGGCCCATGTGGGTGGATTGAATAGGTCGTGTAGCTCAGATCATGGAACATCAATGAGCTTCTCTTATTGTTTCTGAAGCTCTACAAATCTGCAAACACTTAAACCTCAATTACACATTAAATAATGGGTTCGTCCAAGCCATGCATATCTATAAGTGCTCCTATGGAATAATAAATCATGCTTTATAAAAAAATAAATTACAAACATGAAAGAAGAAAACATGATCTATCTCCATTCCCTATTGGATTGGTGTCAATTGTGCAAATGACCAACCCTTGATAATGCTAATGATGAGGATGCAATGGAAAAAATCAGTTCTCCATGTGAAGAGAGTGACTTTGGATAAGCTTTGTAGATGGATTTGTTGAAGAATGAAGCCCTCATTTATAGATTTTCAAATGCTAAGAGTGTTTAAAATAGAGAAATGTGGGATAATGATTTGGCCAATGAGATGGAGCCACTTATCAACTTGTGAGTGGTTGATGCATGTGCAAGTTTTGGTCAATGTGCCCAAGAGGGGCAGATTCAAATTTGAATTTGATAGTTAATGTTGAGTTTGACCTTTGCAAGGGACATGTAAGAGACATGTAAGACCTATTAAATTATGCCTTGTTGGATGTACATTTCAACTTGCTTTTGAATTCAAACTTGAGGGAATATTTCTCAAAGATGCCATGTTGATGAAAATTGCTGATTTTATAAATGAATTAAAATGATTTATTGGTGCAAGTGGGAAAAGCTAGAGGATGTGATGGGTGGTTAGGTTAGGTTAATTAGGATTATATTAGCTTAGGTGATGATTAGTTGATTTTGATGCATTTGACTTGAATATTTGGATTTATTTAAATCAAAAAGGGATGGAATATGCATTTGAAGATTTAATTAAATAAAGTTTGGTTTACTTAATTAAAAGGTTGATGTGAGACTTTTATTTATTTAATTTAAATGAATAATCTTAGGAATGAATTAAATAGCCCTCATTTACTTGGTGAATGGATTTGATGAGCTTGATTAATTTAATGAATGGATGAATATGAACTAAGTGCATAATGTTAAATTTGCATGTCTACATTTTGCCCCTCTTTGAAGCAATGTACTTGTTGCATTGGTTCAAAGAATAAACTTTCCACAAACAAAATTTAATTTTTTTATGATTTTATCGGTTGCCCCAGCGGAAAGAAGTACACTAGTACATTGCCCCCTCGAGAGATCGAGCAAAAAGATTCCATTTGAGGGTCGATCTCACGATAAAGAGGTTTAAAATGGATGGTTATGGATGATAATGCAAATGAGGTGATTTTAAGATGCTTAGAATAACAAATCTATATTATCGTAAACAACTTAAATGATGATATGATGTGAGATGGATGAGATTAATGATGTGATATGCTATGATTATGCAAATGTATGATTTATGCAAATATATCATTTATGAGATGCTTAGGATAACATATCTATATTATGATGATGAACATGCATGTGGGATGATATGTAGAATCTGCGATGGTTTGTGGATGCGGGGATGGATGCGGGATGGATATGGGATGGATGCATGATGGATGTATTGGTGATGTTATGTTAAGCCTTGAGAGAGAGAAGAAAGAAAATGAGATGATGACAAGAGGATCCAACAAGCCAACATTATGAGAGATGATGATGAGAAATGATGATAAGAAATGATGATGATAGATGGATGATTTTGCTTACCAAGGATTGGGATTTTCAAAGGGTCACTTACTTTATGTTTGATTACACATGTAGTCTGATGCATCAAGGTACTTAAAGAACCGAGGATGGCATTGTACCTAGTCGCGAATGGACTTTGACTCGACAAGCTTGAGATAGGAGTATTCTTGTTCACACTTGACATATGGAAAAACCTTGCTGGGGCGTACCCTAACAAAGAAGTATTAGCGAGGGGTATATTACAGAGCGTCCGTAGCATATGAAAAAAGATAATAATTAGTTGCCCATTCCTATCTCTCTAAATCGTTCATTCGGATATCATCAAGAGGTCCTTGGACTGAGCGCAATAAGATAAACCAAAAGAAAAGATCAAGTACGCAAACAAGCCAATGTTCTTCATAACTTCAGCCAAAGGGATGTGTTTTGATAGGATAAGAATCCAAGTGATATCCAAAATAATGCCCATTGTCAAAATGATATATCCTAGGACATGCATTGTATAGGATGATGATGGTTTGATAAGTTGATTGATAGGCTATTGATATAAGGTTGATTGTCATGTTTGAAAATGATCAAAAGTTTTATTTTGCATTTCACGGTTTGTTGCTTTGATTTTGATTTTTATGTTTGAGCTTGCTTTGTTGATTGTTATTGGTTTCTGTTTATTTGCCCAAAAGCATGAAAGTGATGATTTGTTTTATTATGGATGATTGATTATTGGGGTGAAAGCGAGATGAGATGGATTGATGTTTCAAATATTTGGATATTTTTTGATGTTTTCAATGTTTGGGAGGCTGTTTTGGTATTTTTGAGATTTTTTGAATGTTTGATTTTTAGTTTTTGAATGTTTAGCATTTTTGAGATTTTATGAATGTTTTTGGATTTTTGTGTCTCGGGGCTAATGAAAGATTAGCCCTTTCCCTCGTTAAGCTCAAAAGAAACGGCCCGTGGTTTAGTTCCATGTTTTGGCGTTTTACGTTTTTCTACTTGTTTTTTAGATTTTGTATGTTTTGAATGTTTTTTAGTTTTTGAATTTCTGATGTTTTTGGTTTTGCATGATTTTGATGATTTTGTTTTCTACTTGTTTTTGGATTTTAATATGTTTTTGAATGTTTTTGGATTTTTGAATTTTATGTTTTTTGGATTTTCATGATTTTTGAAGTTGGATATAGATATGTGTGACAATACCAGCTAAGGTTGATTGATCAGATCAATGGATTGATGATGATAACATTGTTGAGGATACACAACAATGCAAGGATAGTGTTAAGCAACACATGGATTGAGAATGTTGATGGGATTGATGATGATAACATTGTTGAGGATGCACAACAATGCAAGGATAGTGTTAAGAAACACAAGGATTAGGATGGATATCCCAAGATGATGGATTGATTGGATTTTGATCGATCAAGATTGATGAAGCTTGATTTCGAACAAAAGATGTTTTGAATGAGTTGATGTGACATTTGAAGTGTACGTTAGATGCAAATGATAAGTGTACGTTAGATGCGAATGATAGTGATTGTTTGGATTGATGTTAGATGAAAGATGAAGCTTGATAAGGAGCATTTACTCATCAAAATATGCCATGGGCTAGCGATTTGGATTCTAGATCACAAATGTTTTGATCACTTTGATTTCACATTTTCTAATGTTCAGATCGCCACATAAGTTGGAGGATATAGATCAAGATTTATTCCTGAAGCGAGATCTAAATATCTTCCCCCTGTGTCTAGTAATGTATGGAATGCAATGTGTGGATGCTCAGATAAGTGTATGGATGGATGGATATGGTAAGCATACAAAGGATGCCAAGGATTATCTTGTGATAAGATAAGTTGTTTAAATAAAGAATGCTAATTTGGATAATGTTTCATGGCTCAGATAACGCTGGGGTAGGATAGGATCAATGAAAATGACCCATGTCAAGATGTTTACCATAATCAAGTGTAAAGTGTTCCCCAAAATTTCATCAAGATCAAGGTAACTTGGATGATGGATGCAGATAGATGAAAATGGATTGGATAAATGGATTTATTATGGATGAGATGGATGGAATGCTAGATTTATTACGGATGGGATGAGATGCTTTCACATGAAATAGAGAACACAGATACTCGATACTACACATGACGCCTTTTTTCCAGGTTTTCATCATGGTATCTGTCCAAAGTGCCACCATAGTGGTTTTCACTAGAGGAAGATTTTTTTCTCTTTACTATTTTCAAATCCTTTTTCTAATTGTTTTGGATTTTCATATTTTTTACTTTTTTGGTTTTTCTGAAAGATTCATGCTGACCCACCTAGTGGTGTCAATGTAGATGCTTTTGTCATAATGTGTCATCGGTATCCTGCCTGAAGAAGTTTCTTTGCTAAGATACATGCACATGAATGCAACTTTTGAGATTCCTAATCTACTTCGTTGGTGTTGGATTTGACTATGTCTTGGTGTGCACATTGTAATAGAGTGCCTTCTAAATCCTTACGATGAAGGGTTGTTGCCAACACATGGTCAATTTGAGAATTGGATATCATGCATGGAGGCGTGGATGGAGTGTGTTTAGGGATAAGAGATGGATTGGTTGACAGTTTGGAACCTTTGACTCTCCAAACTTGGGAAGATGAACAATGATGGGTGGATAAGAAAGTGTGCATGGAATTAGGACCAACTACTTGATTCACTTTGTATGTCGTTTGAAAATCCTACTTTTGCTTTTGTGGACATCTTTGATGGATACTTTTCCCTTTTTTATTTTGCCCCATAGTTTCTTTGACTAATGGAGTTTGATAGGGATAATCTTTCTTTTTGTTCTTTGGTATCCATTTGTATTTGATTTGTTCATTATTCTTCTTAGATTCTTTTTCTTTGATAACGTTCTTCATACTTTGATTCAATTCTTTCTTTTGGCATTGGTCCCAATTCATGGATGGGGTGATGGATGGATGAAGATTCATGACGTGGCTAGTTGTAGTATTGACACTAGTTTCATCATAAGGACTCTTCGTGCTCCCTATGTTGACATTTGTTGGAGACAAAGTTGCCCCAGTATTGTGGCAGTACCTTCATGTTTTGATTCTACCTATTCTAAGAGTTCCTATTTAGAATGCATTCTATGATAAATGACCACTCGCAGATGATGTTATTTCAATTTTCCTCTCTCTCGCTAACTCGGATTATACTATTTTTGTCTGATTTTTTTTCCTTGAGTGGATAATGTTGGATATCTTTATTTCATGATGTCCTTAGTCTGAATTTGTGGTATATCTGATACTGTTGTTCACAACTTTGTTTGACTGTAGGAATTAGTAACCTGCTCTTTTTGTGTAATAATGTCAGGATTAAAGGAATCTTGTTTTGAATGAAGATCATCTACTTGTCTATCCATAGAAAGCATCTCATGGGTAAATGGAGGAGTATGTGCTACATGGATATGATCATCTTGCATAGATTGGAGAGTGTCCATTAGATTGTTGTAGTATTTTGAAGATACAAATTCTTGATCTTGAATGATTTCGGAGTTGCTTTTGACATGCTTTGGATCAAGTCCTTGACATGGGTTAGTTTAAAAGGATGGATTGCTTACAAAGGCTTCTTCGATTTCATCATTAGGAATGGGAAGAAACTCAATATCCTCTTGATCTTTGAGTGGAATTAGATCAAGTGTTGAGATGAGGATTATTTCAATATCTATAACTAGGAGGTCAAAGGGTATCAACATGTTTTCGAAAGGACGATTGCTAGACCTTGGTAAAATATTTTGATCATGCTTTGGGACAAATTCTTGAGATATGTCCTCTAACTCATAAGGCAATGTAGAGACATTTTAAACATGATCATAGGTCAACAGATCGTGCATTATGTCAATAGGATCAAATAATCCTAACACTCCTTGAAATAGATCACTAAAAAGTGGCTCTTGATATATTGTGAGTTGATCATCAGATGAGGTGGAAACATCTTCAAGGTGCTCATCGATGGAGAGATCTTGATCCATTTTTTTCAACAATTGTGGGTGAGGGATTTTTGATGTCCTCAACCGTAGGGTCAAATGATGTTGACATTTCTTGAATTGGATCATTTTCGAGTATTGTTGGTATATTTTGATCATGATTGAAAAGTGACTCTTGACCTATGTTGATTTGATCTTCGGACGAGATAGAAAAATCTTCAATGTGATATTTAATGGATAGTTCTTGATCATTGTTTTCAACAATTGTGGTGGGGAAATTGTAAATGCTATCACCAGTTGTTGAATGTTCATTGTTATCCCCAATAGTTATCATTTTTTGTGTTTGTGCTTGTGTTTGTTGGGTAGCTTGAGAGGCTTGTTGCACTTGTTGAGCTCGTGTTGCTTGTTGTGTGGCTAGATATTGTTGGATGCCCTTTTGGTAGGCCTGGTGAGCTTTTAGCGCAATGTTATATTGTATTGTTGCATTTGGTTTTGGTGGTAGTGGTGGTGGATTTGGAATTGTGTTCGGTGTACTGACAAGTGGTTGAGATACGCTCAGAGCAATCATGGTAGTGAGGGGTTGAGACATGATGAGAGTGGTGGTTGGAATAATTGAAGGGATAGTGATGGTTGGAATGACTGAGGTGATAGGTCCTTAGGAGATCGCGTTTTGATTTTTTAGGATTGATGTTGTCATTTGATTATATACCATCTTTTGGTGTGATGTTAATGGTATATTCAAAGGATTTGATGTGATGGCTCGATTGGTGTTAGGTGGATTGATTTGGATGGAGTGATCAGTGCTAGGTAAAGGGGGAAACCCTAAACTAAGGAATGATGTTGATATGGATAATGGTGGTGGAGATGGCTCTTGGCGCAATGACTCAACTATTTTGGTAAGTGTAGTAATTTGATCTCACCAAATTTGATCTTGATTTCGATCTTGAATCCCTTGATATAGTTGATTTGGTTTTTGTTCAATCAGATTTGGGATGCATACTTGTGGTTTTTGAATGGGATCATGGTCAAATTGATTTTAGACAATGTTCTGATTTGGGATTATGTTTAGATTTGGCATGATAGGTTGAAATTGACCATTGTTGATATTGGGAATCACATTGCCTTGTTTTAGGTAACTTTGATTTTGTATGGTGTTACCTTGACTTGGATTAATACACAGAGTCGTTAAAATATTTTTTGGACTTTTAACAACATTTATATGATTCACAAACATATTTATCCCAAAGTTTTCTGGATTCATGTTTGATAAAGTTGTACTTGGTACATTCACATTTGGCATGTTGGGATTTGATGAGATGACATTGTTTGTTTGAAGGCTCATGCATTGATTGTTTGATTGATAGATTTGTAGTTTTGGATTTAGATCTACCATTAGGAAAGGTGTTCCAACCTTTTGACTAGGTATACTCACATTTGTTGTACTATTGACATTTGTCGAAGGTAATGATCCCATGTACATTTTGTATAGATGTGAGTGTTGATAATAAATCAGTGTTGTAAGGATTTGATAGCTTAGGTGACTTGGATTACTCATGATGTATGGATTAAGTTTATATTCCATGTTCCTCTTGTGTTTTCACCTTGTTGCAAAAGTGACCTCTAAGGTTCTTAGGACCAATGATGAGATGAAGGATGAAAAGGGGAAATGATATGAATGTTGAACGTTTAGGGACATTGGATCAATGTTAGACTTAGGGTTTCATTTTGATTGGTTTGATTTGGGTAATGAACTTGTAAACCCCAAGATGTAAGATGTTATCTTAGGATGAACTTGTTCAAAGGATTACTGATTTAATTAGAGGTATGAGAAAGGATGCGTTCCCATACTCCTAACTAAACAAGGTCATTTTTGGTTTGATGATTTACCCAAGTCTAGAATGATGTTTTCAAAGCTCTAAAGTTGTTTGGTGGGATGGGATGACAAATTTTTGGGATGGGTGAAGTGTTTTATTTGATCCTAAATGAACCTAGGAAGGACTTGTTTACAAGACCAAGATAGTGAAGAACATGCCTTTCTCAAAGAGTAATTCAAAATCAAAAAGACCAATGTTTGCATGAAAAACATATGACCAAAAGATGCCAAGCTCATGTGTGGGGTCCAATTGATTCAATCTTTGCTTAATGGATTCTTTTTACCAAAAACACTCTTGATTAGATTTTGAAGCTAGATGTCTAATGTCTCAACTTCCCCCTTATCCCGTAAAGTGTATTATGCGGAAACCAAGGAAATTTGAGGCAGGAGTTACCTATTGTTGACCTTAGTAGGAGAAAATTGAGATGAAATCCAAATGCTTAGAATCCTCTAAGGATAAAATCCCAAGGGAAAGCAATAACATGTGAATTGCTCAAGGATATTTGCTTCCTAAAGGGTTTGAGATTTGATGCCTGTTGAATGTTGGTTTTCCAATGTTTTCGGACAAAGCACTATGTTTTCGAACCGACTTCCACAAGCAATATAAAATCCTAGCTCAATTGGTATGTTTTTCCTGATGGGCTTTCCCCATGCCCTTTGTAGTAGAAGAGATGATTTTACATGCAACCAAGGAAAAAATATAAAGGTATGCTAAGAATGAAGTCTTAACCTCTATATTTTAACCAAGATCAGACATGGCAAGTAACTTCTTGGAATCTAAGTACCGATGCACCACTTTGATAAAATCGTTGGATGGACTAGTTGGATGCTACAAAAAAGGGTTTTAGTTCATACTTTCTGTTCGTGGAGATTGACCCATACGGCGAGAGTCCCTTTTTGATCCATCTCATCGTGCCAACCACGTGATACGGCGTTTACTCAATACCCACATTTATATCCCTTTATAAATACTCTTGGCTTTAGAGTGTTATCAGTTGAGTTGTTCCCTTGGGTGAGTACTTTTTCCCCAAGGTAGGCCCTCTAAGATAGACAAAAGCAAGCAAACATATTCATAGTTCGATCAACCTTCATTTAGAAACAAAGGGAGAACATATGTAATAGGTTTACTCACACTCGCAAAGTATTTTGTTTAATTTTAAACCCAAAATGAAGTGTGGAGGAAATATTTTATGTAACTTACTGTCATTAAAAACATTTTTGATTCTCAAGATCATTGTGAAGCACGAGAGAAGCGCATACATCCTTTTTCAATGAAGTTAGTTCAAGTAAGCTCTCACAAAACAAGGTTGCACAAGTTCATTTTAAATCCACAAAGCAATTATTTTGATTCGTTAAAGAGCACCAAAGTGAGATATGAAAGTTTTCTTTGTTCAATTTATTAAATTCAAACAAAATCTAGTCAATTTGCCTAAAGTTCATTTTATCCCCTTTGTCATGAAAATGGAAGTGTTCTTTTTAGAATCAAAAAATATTTGAGATGATCTAGAACATAAAACTAAAGTGTAAAATGGAAGCCCTTTAAAGCATTTAAAAACACTTTGTGAGTTTCAATTTTGATGCTTAATTCTCTTTAACTCCAAGATTTGGTCAAAGATTGCTTCTAATGCTTCAACGTCATGAGTTCCTCATGCCACCAAAATTACTTCTCCTTCCTATAAGATAAAAAATACAATAATTTGAGATCAAGTTACCCAATTAAATTCATTTTTTAAGCATTAACTTAAATGATTTCAAATGATGAAGCATTAGTAAGGATCTTGGTTCCAAATATTTTTAAAAAAATCTTAACCATAAACAAATAGTTTGCTAACAAAGCTCAAAGCTTCTCTTGCCATTAAATTTTAGCAATCTAAGAGTTATGTCTTTCAATAATTATCAGATCCTTTAGGAAAAAGATTTTAAATCTATCCACAAAAGCCAATAATTTCAACAATCTTAGTTTAGTAGGAAAACTAAAGTGACTTATTAATCAACCACTGATGTTATGGAATTGCAGATAGTTGAGTTGAGAGTAAATGTATTCAAAATATTTGTAGACTCGTCAATACAAAACCAATACATCAAGACCAAAAACCAATACAGCAGTAATGTATTAGAAGATGCAAACTCTAAATTTTTATTCTCCAATCTGGTGAGCAAATGTTATGCTGAATTGAAACCTCATTGATATGTCCACATGAATCTCTGAGCTTTCTACTTTTCCCACTTGGTGAGATGCATCCTGATAGAAATGATGATGCCTTTCTTATAGAACAAATGATCATGAAAATACTAGCATGGAAGACCCATCCTAAACTCGCATGCAACTCCAATGTTAAGTAATGAGATTGCAGCTGTACATATCTCCACTGCAAGTTGTCTACCACATTCTTGCAACTTGTGATTTTAACATTTTAAAGAATCAAATGCATTTGAAATGCCATCAACTAGTCAGCCGCATAAGCATTAAAGACCTTAGATTCGTATTGGAGCATTTAATATGGACTGCATATTGAGTGTAGATTAAACAAACATCACAACCATACAAATCACAGTCAGATTAAAAGCAAGCAGAAGTCAGATAGGCAATGCAAGGTGATGATTTTGGGTGTTTGTACAATTTTTTGACATAAATGACTTTGCAACCTCTAGGCTATAATCTAGTTGTGCTTTTACTCCGCGATGGGAATATGTAGACAAGAAACATAAAGGCTACAACATGAAGGCATGGACGCAGTCATCTAGTTTTAATATTCTCTCAAGCTATACGCAACAACAGTCACCTCTCACCATCCATTCATAACTCTCAGAAGGCATTTTGACACTTCGCTTTTAATAAGGCATGTTGATTTTAATAGAATACATCAGATTCAACCGTAGAAAAAAAAGCTTTGATTATCAACAGTCAAAATCTCTATAGTGCTCAGATATTGCAAAAGGTGAAGCCGCTGGGAAATCCTGCAAGCAGTAAATCAATTTTTTTTGTCCTCACTTGTACTTTCAAAAGAAAACTTGACTATCATAGTGGGCACTAGTGAGAAGAAAATGAGGGACACATACAGGTTAGACTCCTATAGTCCTCCATATGAGAATCAATATGCAAAGAATTGTTATAGTGATCATCCTGAGCGAGTTATTCTTTATGATTGAGGTCGTTATGATGACAGAAGAAAGAGTTATGATAAAAATTAGAGAAGTCCAGGGTAATGTGAATTAGATAGCAGTAGGAATGATAGCAGTTATCAGGACAATAGATGATATGAGAATACCTTCAAGACAAATCCATGACAGGACACAAGGCATACAAGGATATGAACAGGAAAAGTTTAAGTCATACCTAAACATGACAAGCTTAATACTTACCTATGGTCCAGTGATATTAGCTTTGGTGCGACTCATGAAGTTAATACGCGCATTCCTTTCAACCATGTACACAAAGAATTATTAATCCACATCTTGGTCAATCGACACCCGCATGTTTCTCATTAAGGACTTTAGAGGGGTACTTGTTTTCCTCACCACTAGGCCACCGTAATATCCTCAAAAAGACAGGAATGCACATGATCAACATGCCCATAGATGCGAAGGAGTATTAGGCTGAATTTTGTCATATCCCAGCTTTTTACCACCATTATATTTTAGCTCAACCTATTGGGATCACCTTCAATCACTGTTGGGCGAAGTACAGACAACACATCTTTTCATAATCCCTTCCAAATTGTAGGTGGTAAGTTCAAACCACTGTGAGCTTTTTTCTGCACAAAGAAAAGATGAAGCCATCTCCCCTGAGAGTACGTGATGCTGGTTAGATTTGGTCACAAAACGTGTTCATTGACATTTCCTATGTAATGTTTACTCTCAAATATTTACTGATGTGTGTAACAGACAAACTTCATATTATTCTCGAAATCATTTATCTTGAAATGTTCTCAAGTTAAGATTGTATATGAAGTATTTCATCCTTAATTCTAATGATCATATGATATTGTACAGTTTTACTATTGCAAATCAAGCTACTGCTCTTCTAATGAAAACCAGATTTATCTGCTGTGCTATGTAAAACTACTTTCCTAACTTGCTAATACATTAAATTGTCTCTTAGTGCCTAGATAAATGACTTACAGACTGATGCATTGAACATCTACTCGCACTTATCATTTAAAATCTACCTTATCATATGGTTGCTCAGCTCTATTTTACTCTTATGATGGAATAAAGCCTTTTAATGTTAGACTGATGACAAACCAGTGATTAATATAAAAACAAAAATCTTGCAAACATGAAGTAAATATATATCAAAGAAAATATAAAAAACAACCCTCCTTCTAGCGCCATAATGAAGCTCTACAAATCTTCAAACACTTAAACCTCAAATACACATTAAATAATGGGTTAGTCGAAGCCATGCATATCTATAGGTGCTCCTATGGAATAATACATCATGCTTTATAAATAAATAAATTACAAACATGATCTATCTCTATTCCCTATTGGATCGGTTTCAATTGTGCAAATGACCCTTTCCCAACCCTTGATAATGCTAATGATGAGGATGCAATGGACAAAATCCGTTCTCCATGTGAAGAGAGTGACTTTGCATAAGCTTTGTAGATGGATTTGTTGAAGAATGAAGCCCTCATTTATATATTTTGAAATGCTAAGAGTGTTCAAAATAGAGAAATGTGGGATAATGATTTGGCCAATGAGATGGAGCCACTTGTCAACTTGTGAGTGGTTGATGCATGTGCAAGTTTTGGTCAATGTGCCCAGGAGGGGGAGATTCAAATTTGAATTTGAGAGTTAATGTTGAGTTTGACCTTTGCAAGGGACATGTAAGAGACATGTAAGACCTATTAAATGCCTTGTTGGATGTACATTTCAACTTGCTTTTGAATTCAAATAGAAATGTGGGATAATGATTTGGCCAATAAGATGGAGCCACTTGTCAACTTGTGAGTGGTTGATGCATGTACAAGTTTTGGTCAATGTGTCCAAGAGGGGAGATTCAAATTTGAATTTGAGAGTTAAATGCTAACTTTGACCTTTGCAAGGGACATGTAAGAGATATGTAAGACCTATTAAATGCCTTGTTGGATGTACATTTCAACTTGCTTTTGAATTCAAATTTGAGGGAATATTCCTCAAAGATGCCATGTTGATGGAAAATGTTGATTTTAATAAATCAATAAATTGATTTATTGGTGCAAGTGGGAAAAGCTAGAGGATGTGATGGGTGATTAGATTAGGTTAATCAGGGTTAGATTAACTTAATGATGATTAGGATGCTTTGACCCTTTTGACTTGAATATTTGGATTTATTTAAATCAAAAGGGGATGGAATATGCATTTGAGATTTAATTAAATAAAGTCTGGTTTATTTTATTAAAAGTTTGATGTGAGACTTTGATTTATTTAATTTAAATGAATAACCTTAGGAATGAATTAAATAGTCCTGATTTACTTGGTGAATGGATTTGATGAGCTTGATTAATTTAATGAGCACATGAATATGAACTAAGTGCATAATGTTAATTTTGCATGTCTACATTTTTCCCCTCTTTGAAGCAATGTACTTGTTGCGTTGGTTCAAATAATAAAATTTCCATGAACAAAATTCAAAAAATTTATGATTTTTTCAGTTGCCCCAGCGGAAAGAAGTACACTAGTACAGTTTCAATTACATACTAATATGACCACATCACGAATAATATCACAAACCCATCCACACACTAATGTTCAAACATAAAGGGGGCTTCAAAATTAAGTTTTTAATACATAGTCATAGCCTACAATGATGGTTTCAATAGCACCTTCGAGAATGAAGACCCAATGTAAAATATGGCATGAACTATTGAATAATATCACATCGGTATTATATGCAAAATATCAATGAAAAAATTACACAAAAACTATCCAAACTACAATTGGGGAGATTGTGAGCCATGTGGAAATGTGCTTCTCAACACAAAATAACCTCTCAAGTAGCATTCTTTGGATCATATACAACCTATGCAAGGAATGAATCAATTTCTAGGGTCAAACAAATATAAGAAAACATTGTAGAGAGTAAAATTCTATGACTTAGGCTTCAAAATAAATGTCTTCCAATCACTGTAAAGTACCTCCCAATTGTACAATCAATAAAAATACAAAATTAATCCAAAAAAATGGATGAATTCCAAATGGACCTACTATATTTTTGCAAGTTACATTGCTAATGCAAATGCATAATGGCAATGATGATCTATAGATTTTTAATCATATCTATGCATCTTCAATAGGGATCCTATAAGCATGGAGGGTACTTACATAGTAGAAAGTTATACAGTAGATATTAACATTACCTTCTCAAAGTAGATTCAACTGGATGATGGCCTTAATAGTAATAATGATAATGTTTTGGCTTGCAAATACAAAACTTCAATGACTTCAACCTTGTGTGGAATGTGACTTGTTGGCTATGTGAAGGAGAGTGGATAAATTGATCCCTATTAAATTCCTCTCCAACACAACAATAATTTCACTCCTACAACAATGGATAACCTTACACTAGAAATATCTCCTTATACATGCAAAGAGATTTCAACAAAAGTAACTCATAAATAAAAATGAACTCTTAACTAGGCTAGTTGTAGGAATTTGAGAAGGGGATTTCTAGCATGAATCTCATACCATGTTATGATTTTCAAGATCATAAATTACAAAAAAAAAGGCTCCCATGAAATACATGCACACAAATAAGCCTAATTGATATTATCAAAGAATTGATACAAGGGATGATTTTGAATGTACAAAGTAACCTTGCTTATATAGGCAAGGTGGTGAAGGTAGGAAAGTCAAACACAATAACTAATAGCCTAAGTATGCTTAAGAAAATGTGAAACAACTCTCTCTAGGTAGGTTAATAGCTAACTAGTTTGTTATAGTCACCATTTACACCAACATATCCAGTCTATGTGCATTTGTGGGCATTTGGTGACATAATACTATATTTTCTAAGATTTAGACATGTGAATTATTTAAAATCACATGGTTACCTTTATTCTAGGTACAAGAAATACAAATGAAAATGGAATATTGGGCAAGTTGACATATGAGTTATTTAGCAAACATATTTTTATAGTCTATTATAATGTGTGAAGACTTTTTGGATAAAACTTGATAATATGACTTATCTTTTCCAAACATGTAAATTATGAGGTTATGGATGGTAATTTTTAAAATAAAAGTAAATAATTGTATGGATAGGATTGCATTATTGGTATTGTAATGTATTTAAATAAATAATTATAGATGTGCCAATTTCATAATCATTAATTTATATAAGGAATTTTTTTTTAATATAATTTATAATTTATATTTTATAATTATGTTTGAAATCAATTATTCCTAAATATTATTTAATTTAATAGTGAAAAGTAAATTATGTTATAATTTTTATCAATATTTAATTACATAATTTTTTAGTCAAATTCATTGATCTATGCTTGATGAGTAGTGGTTCATATGAACTCATCTCTCATAGGAATGAATAGTCCACTTAACACTCATTGTATTTAGGTGATGCTTATAGGGGTGAAGTATAAGAATTTTTTGAAGGTCAACCATCCTAGTGTTACTCCAACTCAAATATATTTAACTATTAATTTTTTCCTAAATATTTTTGGTCAATAAAATTAGGATAACAATTTAATATTTTCTACTATGAATAAAAAAATTATTATTAATATTTTGACCATTAAATTAGATGATATTTATGCTAAGAGGCATAACTACAATGAAAATATGAGATGAAGTATAATGATATGAACATGTTCAAAAAACCATTAAAGATTTGACATATATATAATTAAATATATATATATATATATATATATATAAATAGTGGATAATATTTTAAAATATATATATATATATAATTAAATATTGAATAAGTAATTTACTTCAAATTTATTTTTTTGGAATTTAGAAAATTGAAATATATTATTCATTGAAATAATTACAAATCAAATAAAACAATATGTAAAATTTTAGCCACCACTTGTAGCAAAGTTGGTTAGGTCCTAGAGTTTGCATTCCTCGAGGTCACAGGTTTGACTCTGCTTCGTAGTGGACAAAGGCAAGGGTCAGTTATCTTGTGTGTCAGTTCTTGCTCTGCTAACCCAAGGTATAGGAATGGTCTTTTTCCCTAACCTCCTTGAGGTTAGATAAAAAAAATTGTTTTGAGCTTGTGTTGTTCATCTCTGAATCTTGTTTTTGCTAAAACTTGGGAAGTTTATCTACTTGAAAGGTCTCTGCTGCCACCAAAACACTATCACCATTTTTTGTGTGAAATCTAATGTGACATGGGAATATCATTAGGTTTTCCATTACATGGTGGGAGGAATGTAGTGTCAAAAATAAGAGCTATCGAAGTCCTAAGTGGCCAATGTTGATTGAAGGCTATGGTTGCATGTGCCTAAATATTTATCCAATCCTTCCTCGAAGGTATTTCTGCTAACCATTTTCTAAATGCAAGTATTTATAACATATTCTTGTAGGGGTACAAGCCACAAACAAAAAGGATGTAGTGAATTTATTATTTGTGCAAGAGTGTCCTAATGTATTCTTACTAGATGGAAAGAGTTTACAAAAACATCCTCTCTAGATATCACTCTGCTCACAAGCGTGTGATGGGGGTAATTTATACATTCCCCTTTCTTAAGTATTTGGTTATAAAGGTAGCAACAAAAGGCTGGGTAAGTTGTACACTCAGGATTTTCATGCATCAATAAGATTCATCCAATGTTGAGGGGGGTCTTTGTTTGGGATGCAGTATCTTGTTGTCTTGTAATCATCAGGTCCCAGATGCACCAGTTTCCTATTCTATGATGATGATTATTCCTCTAGTTCCCCCTCTAAATGGGGGTTTTGAGATCCCACTTCCATTGATTGGTGTTTTAGCTAGCAATAATGATGGTTCTACCCACTGGCGGTATGTAGAAATCCCTAATCTTAATGCAGATCTTCACCTTCATAATTGGAAGTTGGTGAATTGCAAGAACATCAACATGAGAACTATTGGAAAGAGACATTGCAAATGTTTGTGTTGTTGTCATTGATGATAACCCTAGTCAATTATTCAATCTACATGTCAACATTTGATCATACTAGCAGATAGATTGAAGATCAGTGATTATCTGTTAAGCTAGAATAAAGCATCCAACAAAATTGTGTTCATCGATTTGTATGCAATTTTTTGTTAGTATTTTGAGTTGTGTATCTAAGGGAACATTTTTTGGTATATGATCTATGTTATCCTTGAATCTTAGAGCCTCGTATCAATCTATGTGTAAATTAGAATATCTAGTTGAT
>VDFB02150478.1:0-56792 GCA_007258455.2 Sequoia sempervirens
AGTGGGTAAGTGGAAATTAGGTTCAAGTGTGAAGCTCGGAACCAGCTATAAGACACTTCCTAAGCTTCCGGTTAAATGACACAAAGAAGCAAAATTATCTCGCCCTACTGTAGAAGACATGAATTTAACAATTCTTGATATCATGCGGTAGCCTAGTGAAAGACAAGATCAACTCTGTAATGATCCGGCTTTGAATTTATATACCTCCTTTGAAATCGAAAGTGATTACAGTTCGTTTAGTGATGATGAAGCCAATGAACTGCACGAAAGGTCATCGTTTGCTTCACCCCCTCCTTTTGATAAGCTCTCTCCTTCTAAGGTTAATTTGAATGATTTGACATTAACTTCTCTTCTTACTCCAGAATATGAAATTTTCTTCTTTGAAGAAATGGAGAGTAAAGACATGTGTTTGAATTTGGAAGGAAATGATAGTTCAAGGAATGATGATTTTTTAGGAGAAAGAAATTTGGTCGATTCATTCTAACCCTCTCTTTGATTTTAATGAATTTGAAATACATGATAACCCCCTTTTCACAAATTCAAAAAATCAATTAATGCTAGAGGAGGAATGTTGTTTATCAATTGATGAGGTTGATCATAACCAAAGGAAGGATGAGAAAAATACTAGTCTCTCAATGAAGGAAGAGGAAATCAATGTCCTGTCAAAAGTGGAAAATAGACCAATCCTTGTTCTGCACCGGTCTATAAAGGCAATTACACTTCGTGAAAGTGATCAGACTGAGAGAAGGCATGATGAGGTTAAGGATAGTATTGTTTCTTGTAGTAATTTTCCAGGGACTGGAGAAACTTTTGGGGAATGCAAGGTCAAAAGAAAATTTGAAACTCAAGGTGCCAACAAGTAGTTGGAGAAAGAGACATTCGCTTTTGGAGATGTTAATATGCATTGTGCAGCTGAAGTTGAAAATAAAAATCAGCTCCAAGATGTAACTGAATTCTCAGACACCTTTTCTTCTGGTTTGCAACCTGAATATGAAGTGTCTAAGTTTGCTGATAAAATTCTTGAAGGCAAAGCAGTAGGAAGTGAGGTAATTAATCATCCCATTTCCGAATCCTTTCATATTATACAAGATTCAAATTTTTTAGATCTATCATTTGAGTCAATACATGGGATGGATAAAAAATGGAGAAGAGATCAAGATAGATGAATCAACAGTCGAATCTAATGAGTCTTTTACTGCACATACTACAAATTGGGGTCCAAAACTTTTAAACAATGCAGTTACTTCTACATGTGGTGACCAAGAAGTCTCTTTATCTCATAATTTGTATGTGGGGCTTCCAATTCGAGGGCTGGTTTCTTTTTGTTCAGAAAATCAATTACAAAGCAATATTGAATCTAATGTGGTACAGGCAGATTTTGGTAACCCTATGCAAGGCAGTGACAGTGTGAATCATTTAGTTGCAGAAGCATACAATAAAGAGTGGCTTGTCAAGTATCAAATTATATTCAAAGAATTTTCACATGGTACTTGTTCTATCTTTTTGATGGCAACAGTCGCAATTTGGCAGTTGGTTGTGCACACAATTTTCAGTCATCCAACATTTTTAGGCAACTACTTCTCCCAGCCCGTTAATGGATTTGTATGATCAATTTGGAGGCCATTTGAGGTAGGGTCTTCCTACCATGTATAGAATAGGATTTTTTGTTGTGCTGGTAGTTTAGGTGTTTTCCTTTCCTACCTTGTTCCGTTTTTTGATTGCTTTTGCTCCTCCTTCTCCAGGCTCCTTGACTTCGTGCCCAATGGAAAGGACTGGTCCATGCTCGTGATTCTGGGTTCATTACTTCGTCTTTTGCATTCCTTGCCCCCAGTTAGAGCCACTGTTACCCATAAAATTTTCCCTTAACTTCTATTCGGATTGCTATCTTTCTTTCCGTTTAAGTCCTATACTCAATTTATGTTCAGGCGGCCTTTTGTTGTCTTCCTCGAACTTGGGCGGTTTTTGGTGTGTTCGTCGAACCCCTCATTTTACTGCTTGAATTGTTTGTCCTTCATCGGGCGGTGTTTTCTCACCATTTTCAAACTTTCCTTTCCTCCAAAAGTGGGTGTACGAATATTAAAGAAACCGATTGATGAGTTGTGTGTCAGAATTTAGAAACTTCACCTACAAGTCATGCCTCGGGCGGCATTCTTTAGGCTATCTATAACCTAGGCGGGGTTTTATTAAGTTCTGCGACCCACCTATTTTTCCGCCTCGAAGAGTTTTAGTGATTAACTTAATAGCAGTCAGTCTAATCACTTAACTAATGCATTATACAAAAAAGAAACTAGCATTTTCCAAGCATGATACGAACAGGAAACAAATAAAGCCATGCATATAAAAATACAATAGTATCAAAAAGAGATATTTTATTTATATATATAAACGTTTTTACATTGCACTGGCATTGCCAAAAACCGCCTAGTTCGACTACAAAATTTAGGTAGTGGACAAAGAGAAAAAAAGATAGAAGAGATATTTCTTCTTAAGTGCACAGAGCAAACATGAGGACACGAATGCCCTCAATGACAATTTGCAAGCGTTCGATTCGAGCTGGTGACAGCAGATTTTCATTCGACTGGAGGAATTGTACGAAAAGTCCCATGTCATTCCTCACTACTCTTGCACGCAGAAGAGCCACGAACTCCTCCAGAGTCTCATCCTGAATAGCCGACGCAATGCAGATAGCGTCAGCTATTAATTCACTTTGGGGTTAGTAGCTAAGCCTGTTAATTGCCACCTTGACGCGATGATGAAATTCGGGTTTCACTAGGCGCTCCAGTGCTCTCACGCCCTAGTCACAATGGCCAAAAGTCTTGATGACTATATAGATAAAGCACTCCAACATAGTTGTGTTATGCACATGGGCCTGGCCCAGAAACGCCTCGCTAAGGATGCTCCAGAGCACTTCTTCCTCCACCTTGCTTTGCACTATGAACACTTCTTTCAGTTGGTCCGAAGTGTGCCTAAACAGTGGATTGCACTCGATTTCCTCCAGTACGATGTAGTCATTGGCAGAATTACCATCACTCTGAGACATCACCATATTGGATGCAACTGATTGTGGAAGAAAGGTGACGTTGGTTGAATTTATAGAGTTTTGGCTAGACATGGGTGCATTCTCCAGAGCTTGATGAGATGTTAATTTAATTCACATTTATGGTTGGCTTGCGTCGCTTTGAATTACAATTTCCCATCAAGCAACTCACACGTGCCACCGCTTGATATCCCTATGCGTTGCATTGATGGTAGGTAAAATGATTGGTCCTTTGGCGGCTGTTGGTCTACTAGATGATGGCATGCTATCGTCTTGAAGAGATGATGGATCCTATAACCCAAATGATATCAACTCCTCAGTAGTCAAGTGCTCTTTGAACCTCTCAAATTTCTGCTCAACTAAACTTCTAGTGAGATCATATGCTATAGATGAAACATGCAGTTCTCTTCTCCAAATGGCTAAGAAATCTGATTTTAGCTGCGTGCAAACTTCATCATCTTTATCAAGGAGCAGGGACAAGATAGTGAACATATTTGTCTTCACGTAGCGATCAAATAGCCGGAGGATAAGACCATCATAATCACATATGGAAGCACATGGCCGTACCTTTGCCATCATTGCTAGAATCTTAACCCTCTTATTGAAAGTAGGGCTTTTGACGTCACGTATCCCTTGAAAGCTTTCGACCATCAATTGTGTAACCTGTCTCATCTTGTCACTTTCATAAGGTTCTTGTGGAGCTATAATCCTCATGATTTCACTGATACAAGTGACAACTGCAAGTCTAGGCTCCTCATCTTGATGTTGTAAAAGTTCTGGTTTACCCAAATAGTGTACCAAAGGAACCATATCTTCACACATTGCTTGAGAAGGTGACTATCCAACCTTGCACAAACAACTTTCAGCCTCTTCCAAAATGTTAAGAAGAGTTGCTTTATTCTGCGGTACAACTTTCAGCTTTTCACCCACGAACTTGATGGCCTTTCCCAATCTTTTTTCCCATTCTTTATTCCATAATTTCATTCTTTTCATCATTTTACCCTGATGTTGAATAATTGCGTCCAACACAACTTCCTCTAATTTGCTAGAAGTATCCATCCAAAATTCTGATCTGCAGTTGTTTAGCTGAAACCAAATCCACTCTACCCAACAGGCTAGCAGGTTCGATAGCTCTGATACCACTATAATGTCGTATGGAAATTTTGGCTTAATTTTTCCACTTTCAGCACTTGGACATTTCGTCAAATGGTTGTCTTGCAAGGTGTAATTGAATTTCTTTTTGTCTACCCTTGTTTTGAATGTTGATAAATGCATCCAATACTAAACAATGCCAATGTATCCCCAATGAAACCAAATGCAATGTAGATGATTACTTCTGATTTTCAATAATAAGATGGCTGAAACTTAAGTAATGTGCAGCTATAGTAATGTACAACAGAGGGACATTTTAACAAACAATTGGCATACAGTCTTCAACTCCTTAATACATTGATCCCAAATAATTGCAATGATTTACCAATGTTATTACATCTGTTTTTCCTCTATATGATTTACAAGTTGATAGAACAAACTCAATCGATTCAATGATATCTAGAATGTAGCTACAAAATACTCTAAGAACAATAAACTAATGGACTACCACAACAGTCAAATTTACAAATGACAACAATTCATTCAAGAGTCCAATGATTATAACTGAAAGTGCAGATATACTCAATTTATCTAATGGTGATAGAACTTGGTGATTAGCCGCCAACTGTAAGAATGCAAACTCCAATCGAACTGCCTTTGTCTTCTTCTTAGCTGCCCATGATTTCTTGCCTTTGATATGCGGTGGCTTCCTGTAATTTCTAACACCAAGCTCCCAATTACTAGTTGTCTTCTTCCAACGGTAGTCTATGTCTCACGAAGGAGACAAAATCGTAGTCTTTACCCAAGTCATGCTTTCAACAAATCACACCTCCTCTTTTGTCTTTCCTGAAGCGATATATTGTCGGCCTTGTTGTCTTTTAATTTTTGACAACTTTGCCCTGTGTGACGTCTCCCTTTATATTATTGTCTCCTCAAGATAATTCCTAGTTTATCTTTTAGCGGCCCATTCTAATATATCGATCCCTTCCAGCAGTATGACGAAATTCCTTAAATAATAGTTTCTTTGTCATATGCAATTTTTGGCTCTTCTACTATTTTGTCTGTCTCTCCAGATTCGTCTTATTCTGAAAGTTTGACTTTACTCTTCAAATGGATCGATATTGCCAAGGACTATCAGGCACCTCAACTAATAAAATATTATTTTCCCGATCTTATTTAAAATCCTTTGTAGACAGAATTTTACTTTAAAATATTCAAGCTTTCTCTAAGAGAATATCAGACTTCTTGTGCCTTTCCAGATTTTCCCAGAAATAACTGAAAATACCTTTAATTGCTTGAATGATAAACTTCAGACAAATACCTCAAAATAATGCAATAATAAAACAGCTATTGCATTAACAAGAATTCTTATTTAAATTTGGAATAATACATCAGCTATTGCAAACAAATACTTAGCTCCGCAAATAAGCTGAATACAATCGATAATCTCCAAATTTGGCTGAAGACCATTAAATTTGTACAATGAAGAAGACTGAAATATCTCCTCCTCTCAACTCCAACTAGGATTGATGTCTCACAATCGAAACTGGTACCTTAGAGTCTTCAAACCCTAGGCAAATTGTGAAATTCTCCAATAAGCACAATGTAGAAACCCTAGATGGATTTCTCCACAAACTCTAGCTAGGGTTGATCTTTCACAATCGAACTTGGTACTCTAGATTCTTCAAACCCTAGAGCAATGCAAGCCTTAGTTTCTACCACGTAGGTATGAGAAATAGAAATAATCCAAGACATGATCAAATGGCTTGCAATCAGCTCGTTATAAAGAATTCTCATTCACCTCCAAGAAGCTTCTAGAATAAAAGATTATTTTATTCACTTAAGTGACTTTATGATTTATTATTTTATTTAGCCACTTTATTAAATTAATTAAATATAAAGTTATCCTTAGGATATTAATTTATTGGAATAAGTTCATAAATAATTAATCTAATATTTAATTAAAATAATCAATTAAGCTATCTTTTTGATATATTATTAATTTGGACAACTTAATCAATTAGTTTAATTAAATTATTCTGCCTCCAAATCGGGGACATGACAAAGTCTTTTTTACATTTTGCAAATGAAAGGGAAAGGAGGTAGAGATTTACCTTTCTGTGTACTTTTCTCAGCCACTTCTTGGGATGGATTTGGTTGATCCCCAGATGAATCAACTTTCATTATTTCAATTTCTTGTTCTTGTTCATTTTCCCTTTTTTTTCTATCTCTTTCTCCTTCTCTGCTTGATCTCCCAAACCACTATCCTTTGCAGGGCCGTCACCACATGTCTTCTTAGGACTTCCTCTCTTCTCTAGAGGTTCTTCTCCATCCCCACTGCCACCTGGTCTCACCGTGTGTTGTATAGGGGGTGACATTGTTGTAGATAAGGATGTACCCACTTAATTTGGATTGACCTGTTCCCTTGTCCTTTTGTTGCCTTTAGGTTGAGCTTTAGTAGCTGTTGGCTTAACAACTAACACCTCTGGAGTGCGAGTTGGTACGGACAGCTATGCACACTACGCAATGAGTGATCTTCAAATTAGGAGGGGAAGCTCCCTCGTTGTGCTTGACAAAAGTGCTTGAAAAGGAAAATAAACTAAACTATATCTTGTCTTTTTGTCTCAGCTGTAGAGGTACAAGGTTTTCACGAAAACTCTATATGTTGTAGCTAAGTATTTTCTGGTTTCGCTTAACTACAACTCACAAAACTAAGTAACTTAAACTATCCAATCCCCTCAAGAATTCAGAGCATGAGGAAATGGAGTGGGAATGATTATCTGACAATAAGCCGGGTACGGACTCACAACGTGAAGGCAAGGTGGCACAACTATCTGCTTGTCTGAATAGGCTTATTGGAAACAACAATATACAATAAACTAAGTACAAATTCTCAACTTGAAGGCAAGGTGGCATAACTATCAGCTCAATCTGAACGAGTTTATTGAACACATAACATAAAGGATAGCCAACTAGGATAATAAATTGCATTGGTGAGACACGCATACAATCTATGATCGACTAGCCACTATATCTAATTAAAGCAAGAATTCACCATCATAATTGCATGAAACCCAAGTGGCATAACAATTCATCACAATAGTAAATACTCATGAACAAATACAGAGCAATATTACAGGCAAGGTAGGCACAACATATATTTCTCTCTCGTGCAAAAGTTATGTACAAATGAGCAAAACTCTTATTTATAGACATCAAAAGGTGTAGGGAACCCTAAAATCACCTTGAGTCAACTACAGTCTTGCAATGCATGCAAGATTTATTGCTAAACCCTAATAAAGTAAACTATACAGTTAATTGGAAAGCTACCGTCAGTTAACCGAAACATCTAATCTAAAAATGGACAATTGTGCAAGCATGCACGTCCTTATTGAAAGCATGTTAATTGGAACACTACCATCAGTTAACGTAAACCCTAAATAAAACTCCAAGTGAATAAAGCTGATCTCAAAATAGATATGCATGAGATGAAACAGCGAGTTAATTTGAAAGGGTAATGCCAAGTTTAACTCCTGTGTGTAATGTCTATTCTGAGAAGTGGGAATTGAAGTCTACTGATCGTGATCTCGAGCAACCAATCCCTCAACGAGATTGTTAACTGCATCACTGTTTGGAGCTCTGATTCTCTGTCGAAGAATGCTATGCCTGCGCAGCATGTCCTCACAAGCTGTGATTTGGGACTGAAGTTCACCTCTGCTCCTTGTTGCTTCATCGAACAATGCTGACATGACTGTAAGCTGATTAATCTTACAGCCAATGGTCTCCCCACTGAAAATAGTATGAGTGAGTGCTTGGAGCTCTGATTGTACATTCGTAAGCTCAACATACGCACCACCCTCAATCTGATACTGACACGGTAAGCGAGATACTAAGGTCCTCACAAACCGGAGTGCACTAGTAACGTGCTCTCTACTCTCAGCCAACTTTGACGCCATAGTCTCTTCTATCTTTGCCTTGAAAACCAGCTGTGTTTTCCAAGAGTAGATAGCTTCTTTATCCTCTGCATCTGTGACTGATTCATATGCCATACTTAGGTGAGCAATCATAATCTCATCCCGGGGTCTATTAATCGCCATGTCTCACTCCTCATCCTGGAGACGTAGACGGAGCTCTCGTGCATTGTACCGCAACTGATACAACTCTGTAAGCATAGAACGACCTCTAGCAACAAACTCCTCCTCCCATTCCTCCAAACGCTTGCCATATGCAACCAAATGATTAAGTTGGTGCTGTTCTGCTGGAGGCTCAAGCATCGGCGGGAGTGTGGCGGTAACATCTGACTTGTGTACAAGGCTAGAAATGTACTGATGAAGCTGTTTGATTTCAGCCTTAAGGGCTACCTTATCTTCTCCGTCCTTCAGCATTCTATCCCTGGCACTGTCTGTAGCAACCTGTAGGAGATCTACTTGAGTTTGGCGTGTGCTACGACCAAGGTTGACTGTGATAACCTCGAAGTCCTGAGATTCCAACTCATCCAAGCTCTTCCCCTGTGGAGGTATAGCATTCTCAATGACGATCTCCATATCAGTATTCCTCTCCACGTGGACCATGTTCTTGATCCTCTTGTTTGGCACATCCTGGTAAACCTGATCAAAATTTGAATGATTAAAGACATAGGATGGCTGCCTCCTCTTCCTTCCCAGTTGATTTTTGATCCAAGACTGGTCTCGGCTAATGCTACTGGAAGGATTTGTACTAGCAACAGGAGGTTGTGACGAGAGTGAATATGTAGAGGAACTACTGCGAGATGGAGAGTCTACATCCAATTCAATATGAATTGGGACTGGTGACTGCTTTGGAACTAGTATAGGAACTTGAGGCTGAACCTCAGGCACTGGTGGACTCTGAACTGGCCTTTGAACTGGCTCTGTGACAGGTTGTCTGTCAGGCTCCGTGTGTGTATTAGTGATAAGCACCTTACCTTCTGAATTGTTTGGCGCTTGACCTTTCTTGGGAGGGTTACTCCTCTTCTTCTGTTTAGGTTTCGACGAGGAAGGTAGCGAAGGATCCACCACTGGCGGCTCTGCTCTAGGCACACTTACCCTCCTGGTCTTCTTGCTGTCGAGGTAAAGTATACTGTTCTGAATAACTCTACTTGACCTCTCCTTTATTGTTGCGTATTCCTTGGCGTACCAATCAACTGCTGGCAGCAGCTATGTGTCAACCTGCTCTCTGAAAAACTGAGGAACTTCTCCCTCATCATCTAATAAACCTCCCACATCTTTTGACAAGAAAACATACATCTGTGAGAGAGAGAAGCGGCAGTAGCTACGTCTGCGAACCTCGAAGTCATCCACGCAATTTGCCCAATAATCCTCCATAGAAGGCTTATGATATGCACGTCCACCAAGGCGAGCTGTGTAATGACCTCAAAGATCATAGGCACGTACCTCAACAAGATACTTGAGATGATACCTCTCGAGCTCTTGTCCTGCAGCTTTGGCATCAACTACCATCTTGCACCAATATATTCCAAACTGAAAAGCAAAATTGGCAGCTGGTCTATGCTTGCGACGCAAATGACGATGAACATCATGCAACTGCCTCAGGAACTCCATAAAAACTGTTCTATCCGAAGGATAGTGTGGAAGCATGGCTGGATTTCCTGTAAATCCATATACTCAGATATAAGTGTATGTCAGAAACTGAATAAACCAATCTGCCCAACCATCCATCGTTGCTCTAGCAACTGCCGAGATATGAATGTGCAACTCCCGGTCCAAATTTCTCACTGTATAAGTCAGGAAAGCCTCGTGAACACGCTTGAAATGACGTTCAGCCTTAGTGAACTCAAGCTAATCATAATAGTGATAGACTTTCTGAACACTGAGAATGCCCACGGTGTTTAGTCCCCAGAACTGACCCTGATAAACAATCAAGTACACGAGATAAGAACACATGTGAAACTCATGAGCAACTAGGAAACCGGTGATCTGCTTGTGGATAACGTCGCTGATGAAGGATGCCAAGTCATAATGCTCCTGCCCAGATATGATGCGACCAATGATGTAATACATCCAAGGTTGGAAAACATTTGCATGTGATTGACCTGAGACACGATTCAAGAGTGTAATTAGAATCGAGTACTCATCCTTGTACTCACCACGACCCACATTATTTGGCAATTTGTTCTTCGCTTGCTTTAACCATCTTTTTGCCATTTTGCTCTGGCACTTGTCCACATCAGCATTAAATGCATGCTTGCACTGCTCCATAGAAATAACCAGACTGTTCGGGTGCTGAGGTATACCAAAACTTCTTTCGATGTCCAAAGGCTTGAGACTGCAAATAACTCGTCCATCTACTAACACTATCTCACGAGTAGCAAAGTTGTAATGCTTAACACAAGACATCACGAACTCAACACAATGAACGAAGATAGGTATGGAAGTGGCCTCTAATAACCCAGACTGCTGAATGTTTTGAATAATCGAATCTCTGATTTTGATTGGATCTAAGACTGCCTCTGGCAACACCTTATGGAGATTCGTCTCAACTGTCCCGATGAAGTCGTGAGTAAGAACTGATTTAGTCCTATATTCGAGCTGAGTGTACTGCATTTTGAAAAACTCGCCTGTTGATTCTGAGCTCGACTATGTTTTGACAAGATTTCTGGAAAGCTATAAATAGCCTGTTGAGGCTAAAAATAGCCTATTGAAGAGTTATTTTCGGCGAAAAATCTGAGATATGGGTTTTGTCTAGAAAAATATTCTAAGACAACCCAAAACATCAAAAATGCGAAAATTTGACTTCTACTTGACCATGCAAAGAATTTTCAGTTGAGAAAATTAGAAACTCGAGAACTGATGCTCTGGAGTTAAAATTTCCTAAAAATTTAAGCACATGAATTTAATTCGAGGAAGCTATATAGAAACGATCCAGATGATCAGACTTGCCAAAATTTGCCAACTTCAAGAACATGCGAATTGAATTTTGAGAGAAATTTGAGAATCAAAGAGGCAAAAGACGTTTTTTATATGTTCTTCTATGAAAATTGCCCCTTGTTCTTCAAACTTGCTGATAAATGTGAACTTGAACTTGCAAAAAGAATTGTTTGATGCTTTCGCCATTGGATACTGATGATAAATTCGCCCAACCTGTGAGAATTCGCCTCTGCTCTGAAGAACTACAAATTTCTTTAAGCTGGATGAATGTTTAATGATTGGCACCATGAATAAATAGAGAAAATTCGCACCATCATGCTGACTGCAAGATTTAAAACCTTGACTAAAAATGGAAAGCTTCTGATTGGACCCCTTCAGTTCGAACTGAGACTGACTCGAAGTCCGGAATAAAAATAATAATATTTTCAATTATCATGCAATTTGAAAATCCAGCACAAAGAGGTGCCAATTTTAGAAAATCACCCTTTAATGCTCAAATATGCAAAAATAAATATAAAATATTATTTTAATCAGTTGACAAACCAAGTAAAGCTTGTGGATTCACCCGGCGAACTTCATTGATTTCAAAAAGTCCTCATTTGTCCTCATAGGCGTCCATTTTCTCAAGATATCATGTTTTTTATTAACTTCCTACTTTATAGCTGACTACAAAGTTACAACTGGCCATCTTCGACACTGATTTCCGGGTGACTAGTGGGACTGAGCAGGTGTATTCATTACGAAGCCTGCAGAGCAAGGAAGAAATGTCTGCTAGGAGCCATCATTGCAAAATCCATCATTTAACACCTCAAAGAATTAGGCGCCCTTGATTAAATTGATTTTCAAGCACCAGACTTAACCATTTCTCCAAACTGCCATTTGACGCTTGAAACGGCTGCTGACGATGAACGGTGACCTCTGTTGACTGAATAACAGGCTCACTGCATGACTAGGAGTATTCTACATCCAACGAATATACGCAAGGCATCTGAAAGCTGTATTAGGAACCCCAAAAGTAAGGGCTCCCCTGGCCTGAAAAGGCACAAACACCATTTTGATGAAACTACAACTCTCAACCAGATGCCCTACTTTGACCTTTGATATTTGGAGCTGGGATGGCCTGATTCAAGCACTGTTTGTCTCATCGCGTAGCCAAAAGGACCTACGAGAGATGCCTCTAGAGGCGACGAAGCAAGAATACTGCTTCTAAGACCTCAAATAGAAAGGCGCCTTTCCCAAGATGGAATAGACGACCAAACTTGGCCATTTTTTGAGCTGTCTTCGTTTTTCAGTATTTTGTAAAAGACCTTCCACGTGCGAGCGTTTGCCAAATCCCGGAGGCTGACGGTTGGGCTCGTTGGGTAGATGGAGTAATTGCACACAAGTCCTGTGAAGACTGTAAAAGCAAATAACCTCATCTGACAGGCCTAAAGGCTAGGCGCCCCTGGCCTACAGAGGCTATAGTGAATATCTCATATTTCTCCACCCTCTGATTTATGTGCCTGGTAAAATCTTTGCCACGATCTTTTAGAATATCGGATTGACACGCTGACTGGTGCGTTGCGAAACCGGACTAGAGTAGCACAGATGTCAGGAAGACCTTATCTGCAAACTCTATCATCTCGGGGGTCATTTTAAAGGGCGCCCCTGAGCTACAGGGGTGCAATTTCACCATTTGAGGAAGTTTTGTGATGTAAACTCTCCTCGTAATCTCATCTTCTGACGTTGACTGCCGGAGCTCTGGGACTCAGATGACTGCATTCGATAGCTCGTCGGAAAGGTAGACTAGTCGTGAAGAGATTAGATGCATCAACAATCAGGAAAGCCAAGATCTAACCCCCCTTTAAGAAGTGCGCCCTTGAGCTACAGGGGCGTAAAAGCTGAAAAGTGACAAGCTTTTACAATCTGCAACTTCTGAAATCTTCAACTTCTGATGTCAGTTACTAGAGTTACGAGTCTCAGATAGCCTCACAGGATAGCTTATCGGATAACTGGGGTAATTCTGAAGAGATTGACTGTATTTATGAGTGTATGCCACAAAACCTGGGCCTTCAAAAAGAAGGGCGCCCTTGGGCTACAGGGGCGCAATTTTGCTTTTCCTTGAGAAATCTTCAAAAATTAACCATTGAAATCTTCGTCTTGGTCATTGAAATGACCATACAAAGGTATAATTGTCGTCGTGAAATGCTCCTCCATCGCGAAATGCTTCATTCTGAGTCCCCGATTCAGGTTCTGATCAATGGATATTGCCTTTGACTGACACAACATTGACAAAACTCCATGCTTAATATTGCCCAAAAACTGTATTTGACATCATTTTAGCAAGGTTTAGACTCTTTTATGCAAAATGCCTTAATGAAGCAAAAAATTTGGTTTGGGTACAACAGTAGCCTCACTGTAATGTCCCCATTTTAGCCCTATGCTCTTCTTGAGGATTTAGCCTATTTCTGGAAACTCATAGGCTAAGCTGATTTGGAAATTAGGGTTTCCACTTTTAGATGCAATTTTGAAGGCTTGCATGTATGTTTTTCTCATTAATGTATAGTGGAGCTTTCCGGGGTTTTGGAGAGCTTCAGGATGAGGTTACATGCATGTTAAAATAATGACATGCAATATTGACTAATACCTTGCATGCAGGGAAGGTTTTTGGGTTTTTTTTGGTTTTCAGAGACCTCCAGGGTGATGTGACATGCATCTGAATCTGACATCCTTTCTGGGCACTTACTATTTATAATAAGTCGTGATGGTTGCTTGGTTTGTGCTCAAATGATATTTGGAAACACTTACATTTTTTAGTAAGTCTTGATTACTGCTCAGTTGGCGTACAGATGAGGTTTTGCAAACTTACTATTTATAGTAGTGTGCTATTTTGGTAAGTCTATTTATAGTAGTATCATTCTAGTAGCAACTCAATCTTCTGCAGCTCACTTTCTATTTTGGATAGTGTGGCTGATCAGTTTGGCTTTCTGTTGAGTTTGTAGTGAACTTATTATTTTTAGTAAGTCCATTTGTGGCAGTGGCATCATCATTAGCTTGGTTCAGCTCGATTAATGTTAGTTTGCCATTTTTAGCAGTTTATCCATTGCCGTTTGGGTGTTGTTGATGGCTACCTCCTTGGACTGAGTTCCAGACTTAGTCAATTTTCATGTCTTGGAGTTGTACCCCACGCCTAGGCTCGATGACTTCAAGTTGTTTTAAAGAAGGGGACATAAAGGGGGTTGACTATATGTGCATTTATGTTTATTTTAAATGTTTATTGTTGCAACTTAAAAGTGGACACCTAGAAGAAGATGATTAATATTTTATTAATGTTTAAATATCTCTTCAAAAGTGGGACGACTTGGAGAAGAATATTAAGAGTTTAAATATTTTAAAAATGCATTTTGAGGTAGATGTCTTTTGGAGAAATTGAAGAGGTTCTTGGTTGGAGTTACATGTTGATTCATTTGCCCATCTGAGCTTATATATTGATGCTTTGAGAAGAGTTGTTTATCTTTGGAAAATATTGTAAAGTCATGTTGCTGGATTGAATCCAGAACCTGGTGAAGGGGAAGCTTAGAAAATGCACCTTTCTTCGGGCCTGAAACTATGGCTTCCTAGAAAGTTTACTAAAGACCATGCTTCATTCAGGAGTGTGGATAGAGTTTGAATGCTGATTTCAATTACAGGCAGGTTGCTGATTTATAATCTGTTTGTATTGCTGATGTCAATGGTTGAAGCGAACTTCTACTGATAGCTTCGCCTTTGATTTTTATATCATTCCGGGTATTGGCTCATGCTGTGTAACTGTGAAGGGCGCCCAAGTTTGCAAGTTTTCATATTTTTTATACTGAGTCTTTGATTTTTGGGAAAAGGTCGACCCTCTTGGAGGCTGTACCTTTTTATTGTTGAGTGCATTGGGATTTGTGCCGTCTGTTTCAACTGTGTTTGTCGCATTATCTCAATTGGAAGTGGGACGCCATGTCTAGAGGCTTCATTTGACTACTGTTTGAAGTCTTCCGGAGTTGTATTTGAAGAGCAATGTCTAATTTGGTGATATTCTTAGTTGCTGGTCTGATTTTTGTGATTTCCTCTTTCTAATCAGACTTATATTAATTTTGGTTTTTTGAATATATGTTGGCGTAACAATTAGCACCTCTGGAGTGTGAGTTGGTACGGATAACTATGCACACTGCATAATGAGTGCTCTTCAAATTAGGAGGGGAAACTCCCTCATATGCTGAAAATGCTTGGAAAAATAAAGTAATCTAATTCCTATATTTTTGTTCTCAGCTGGAAGAGGCACAAGGTTTAAGAAAAACCATGAACGTTGCGGCTAAGGATTTTCTGGTTTCGCAGATCTCTAACTACAACTAAACTAAAGCTTTAATCTATCCAATTCTCCTCAAGAATATAGAGCATGAGGAAAAAGGAGCAGGAATGTATTTACGATAAACTTCAGGTACAGATTCACAATGTGAAGGCAAGGTGGCACAACTATTTGCTTGGCTGAATAGGTTTATTAACACACACATCAAACGATAAGCTTTAGGTACAAATTTGTAACATGAGGGCAAGGTGGCACAACGATTCACTCATATGAATAGGCTTATTAAAAACAAACAAAGAATAGCCAACTAGGACAACAAATTGCATTGGCGAAACATGCATACAATAAACGATCAACTAGCCATTATATTTAACTAAGATAAGCAATCACCATAACAATAACATGAAGGCAAGGTGGCACAACAATTTATCATCATAGTAAAAACTCGTGAACAGATATTTAATCAACAATATTACAGGCAAGGTGGGCACAACATATATTACTATCTCGTGCAAAAGTTAATTACAAATGAGCAAAGAGCTCTTATTTATAGACATCAAAGGTGTAGGGAACCCTAAAATCACCTTGAGTCAACTACAGTCTTGCAAGTATGCAAGATTTTATTGCTAAACCCTAATAAAGGAAATTATATAGTTAACTGGAAAACTACCATCAGTTAACCGAAACAAGACTAATCTAAATGGACATGTGCAAACATGCACGTCCTTATTGAAATGAAAACTAAGAGAAAACTCCAACTTTACAGAGATGATTCCAAAGTACACATAGCATGAAAGGTGGAACAAGAAGTTAACTCGGAAAGAAGCATCGAGTTAACTGCTGTGTCTTATGTCTATCCTGAAAAGGTGGGACATCCTTATCTGGAGTTCACTGGCCGTGACCTTGAGCAAGTAACCCCTCCACAAGGTTGTTGACTGCATCACCAACTGGAGATCATCACATGTCTTACTTGTCAATTCACTGCTTGTCACCAACTCAAGCAATCCTCGAAATCTTTGCACACTTAAACTAGCATTTCACTGACTGGTAACTCTGGTGGCTTCGTAACTGGAGTGATGGCCACTGTTTCCTCTGCGGCTTTATGTCTTTGACGCTTCTCATGTTTTTCACGCTTTTCTCTATGGAAGAGTGTTGCATGACGAAACTGCGAAGTTTGACCACGAACACTTTGGTTGTGAGAAATGCACATGAACTTACTGCACACACAAAATTCCAACGGTATCAACCCTCTAAACTAGCCTTGGAAGGCTATCAGCTATACGAGGCATGAAACTATGTGGACTTGAGTAACTACGCCTGTCAACCCTCTGGATGCGCTTGATACAAATCGGTGTTAGCTTTTCTGATGAAATCATGAATTAAGATCGATTTGGTCTTGAATTTAGTCTGCGTGAACTGCATTCTGAAAAACTCGCCTGTTGACTGTAAACTTGACTATATTCTAACAACTTTCTCCGGAAACTGAAAAGTCACCTGATGAGGCTAAAAATACCCTGTCAGAGGGCAATTTTCACCACAAATTCTGAGACATGGGTTTTGTGTAGAAAGTAATTCTAAGACAACCCACTACGTCAGAATTGCGAAAAAACGCCTTTTAGCTTGACATGCAAAATCTTTTCCAGAAAAAAAGCAACTGGGGGCAGCAAAGGCTGCTGGGGGCAATTTTTTCCGAGAAAATATGAAATATGGGTTTTTTCCAGAAGATGATTCTAAGACAACCCACAACATCAGATTCAAAAAATATCGACTTTTACTCCACCATGCAAAGGAATTTCAGTTGAGAAAATCAAAGCTTGAAGAATTGAAGCTCTGGAGCAAATTTTCCTGAAAAATTCAAACACATGGGTTTTGTAGAGAAAGTCGTGCACAACCAACCCAGATGATCAAATTTATCAAAAGTCGCCAAATCTTGGGCATGCAAAGAAAACCTAAGACAAGAATAGAAGAATTTAAGATAGAAGATAGAAGATAGAAGTTTTAAGTTTCTGCTTCTACTAAAATCGCCATGCTTGTCTGAAGTTTGCTGATTAATTTGAACTTGTACCTGCAAGGAAATCTGAAAACAATCTCTGTAGTGCCTTAGAATGTTGACTACTAAAGAAATTCACCCACTTAGTGAAGAAATTCGCTTGCTCCTCAACTTGTTGTGAGAGAAATGGACGCCATCTTGAAAGAAATAAAGAAATTCATAGCTTAATGGCGCCGACTGCAAGAATAAACCCTGATTTCAAAAGAAATCATCTGATTGGCCCCACTTTGTTCAATAGAAACTGACTTGGAGTCTCGATATATTTAAAATATTAAAATATTCAGTTCCCTTTCACATGCGAATTTGCAAATGAATATCAAGATGGGCGCCAATATTAAAATATTGAGGAAAATCGCCCATTAAAGCTAGCATGCAAAGTCTAAAAAATTAATATTATTTTAATCAGTTAACTGAAAACTCTGCATCCAGGTTCGCTTAGAAAAATTTACTGATTCTGAAAAATCCAATTTTGACTCTCCAGGCGTCCCCTAGCAACAGTTGATATTTTTTGCTAACTTCCTACTTTGTAGCTCACTGAAAAAGTCACGATTGCCTCTGTTGAGCTCTGATTTTTGAATGCCTGATTGATGCTGGAACTGAGCTGAGATATCCACTGCGAAGCCTGAATCACCGAGATGAAATGTTTGTTGGGAGCTACAACTGCTAAAAACCATGTTTGATGCCTCAAAATAAAAGTTTCCTTTTATTAAATTGATGTACAGGTCTCCAGACCCAGCCATTTCTCTGTTTTTCCATCTTGTGCTTCAAACTGCCGCTGCCGGTGAATGATGGCTCTTGTTGACTGGATGATAGATTCATTGCGTAGCTAGAAGAATTCCGCAACCAACGACTACATGTAAGGCAGCTGAAAGCTGAGTTAAGGACCCCAAAAGCAAGGGCGCCCCTAGCTTGCAATAGCGCAATTATCATTTTGAGAATGCTTCTGCAACTTGGAACTTTCATACGCAAACGCTCTACTTTGACCCCTGACACCAGGAGCTGGAGTGCTCCAATGTGCACACCGTTGATCTCATTGCGAAGCTAGAAGAACTTAGAAGAGATGTTCCTGGAAGTGACGAAGTGAGAAAACTGCTTCTAAGACCTCCAGGAGAAGGGCGCCTTTTTCAAGGGAATATGTAATTTCCATACTTAACATTTTTCTGCTCGTTTACATTCTTCAGTAATTTCCACCAATCCTTCATTCACGGGCGTTTGACAAACCCCAAGGGTTGACGGTTGGATTCACTGAATAGCTAGGAAGATTCCGCACAAGTCTCGTGAAGACGACAGCTGCTAAAAACCACATCTATTTGGCCAAAAGAATGGGTGCCCCCTGGCCTATAGAGGTACAGCTTGATATTTTCACATTTATCCACCCTCTGTTTTACGTGCTCGCTGGAACCACTGCCACGGTCACTTAGCATATTTGATGATCTCGCGAATGGGTATATTGCGGAGCTAGACTGAATCAGAAAAGATCTCCGAGAAACGAAAACTACAAATTCAATCATTTGAGGAGTCTAATTCAAGGGCGCCCCTGGGCTACAGGGGCGCATAAATTGTAAATTTGACAGTCCTCTGTGATGTGAAACCTCTTTGTACCTTCCGCTTTTGCCTTCGATTGCTGGAGTTCTGCAACTTGGATGATCTCGCTTGATAGCTTGCCGAAAAGTTGACTGAATTCCGAAGAGATAGAATGTATCTGCAACTAGAAAGCATTGAATCTGGGCCTCCATATTGAAGGGTGCCCCTGAGCTACAGGGGTGCAGATTCGCTCTCTGCTAGATATTTCCTCTATTTCACACTCTTGTGAATACCATTTTGGCTACTGAGTTGATCACGCAGAAGCATTACTGCTGCTGACATGTGTATGTGACTTAGTTCACCACTTTTACATGTACGGACACTATAAAGTTGATTTGCACGTTGATTGCGCAAGCGTCTCCCATGTTAATAAGTGAAGTGTTTCCATACTTAGAATATTTTTTTGCACTTTTCGCCATGTGAAAATCCCCGCTGCCGTGAAGCATCTTTTCAACATTTTTCATCATAGAATGTTCTGCTTTGAGTTTCAGGCTTAGATTTTGACACCTGATACTAGTCAACTGCCATTGACGATCTTAGAAATCCTAGCTTCTCTCCTGAAAAAGTGAAAACTACCCACTAGGCTTAAATTTACTTTTAACTGAAACTGACTTCACCACTGTGATCGTGATGTGAAATAAGCCAATCAAAATAAATTTCAGCCAATTCTGACAAGTTTCAATTTTTAGGGTTTTGTGACATGAAATAGAGTTGCAAAAACCCTAATTTTCAATTTTTTTCCAAATTTCACTAGTATCTTCCCGACATCACACTGACTCAGTACATACTTGATTTTCCCAAAAACTGTGTTTTGACATCATTTTAACAAGGTTTAGACTCTTTTAAGCAAAATGCCTTAATGAAGCAAAAAATTTGGTTTGGGTACAACAATATATGAGGCTAAAATCTAAATGTTTACATTGTATAAAAGTTCAGGATAGTATCCTTAATTCATTGATTATATATTGTCTTCATTCTAATAAGTTTGCAGCTGATTTCATTCATTGTAAAGCTAGTTAGTAGTACTAATAGCTGTTTTAATTTAATTGCTGCAAGTTTAATGTTTGTTTACACTCCCATGATTGAGTGGTTGAGTTTTAAATAATCATATTCTTTTTGTAAGTTTCCCCCCACGAAATAAGTGGTTGTGAGGATTGTATTCCCCCCACGAAAATAAGTGGAAGAGAGGATTTAATGGCATTGCGCTTGATGAATCTGGACACGACCTCGACAACCTCCTCCATCGTGACGGGCGGCAGCATGCTAATCCGGAATTCCAATCCATCTAAGTCCTTAGCACATTTGGCGAAGGTGCTTGCCCAATCCGCCTCCTGCTTCACAAAATCATTTCGGATGGTCAAGAGACTCGCCACTTTTGCGAAGTCCCGTCTCAGAATTGGTTCAGTAGCCGAGAAGAAAACCTCCTGAACCTTACGTTTCAACCTCTCCAGCTGCATGTCGTTCTCTCGGGCAATCTCACGGTCGAACACTTCTGTAGCTGTCATATAAATCTTCTCCTAGATTTCTTTGACCTGCTCTTCAACTTTGAGCCCATCCGCTTTCGCCCTCTCTAGAACCTCTTTCCGTATAGTCACTGCCCAAAACCAATGGTGAAAATCATATGCTGCTCCCGCAGCAATCACCCTTCTTTCAACCAATTCTTCTCTTGGGATGCCCTTCAGGAGCCTAAGGCTTGGAATAAGCCTTTCCTGAACATCTGGAAGGTTGTCCCAGATTTCCGCCATATCAATAAGTCTGGAAAGAAAAGAAGAAGTTTGCCCATAGGCAAGTGCCAGTTTTTCCATGAACGGGGTTGCTTCCGTGCCTTCGCTTATCATCCACTCCTGAGCCTCCTTGGCTGTGACCATCCCTTGCTCCACATCCTTGGCTATCTCCTGTGAGGAATTAAGGAGGGGAGGAGCTACTGCATCAACCTGATTAAGTGGCTGGGTCAAATGCCGTATGTACTCCTTCAGGCGGTCAACTTCCTTTTTATACTCCTTTTTACCCACTTCTTTTTCCAGTCTCGCCTTGACAGTTGAGACGGAATTATCTAGTTCCTCCACTTCCTGACCTTTTGTGGTTGGGCCAAGATCTATGGTGGTTATGGCGTACTCTTGAGGAGTGATCTCATCTTGTGGCTTGTCCACTGTCAGTACTGCGATGTGTATGGAATGACTGCCTGCCTCGTCCTGCTGAATAGTGGAAAATTTCTTGGCCGGCTTTTTAATTGCAACCTATTCCAACCTTGCCAAGAAATCTGCAGTATCATCTTCCTCTTGGGCTTCCTCTGGTGCCTGGATCTTCATCCTTTCTATCAGCCAATCTGGGATGGTAGGCTGCTCGATTCCATCTTCTACCTGAACATCCTCCTCATTTGGAACATCCACGACTTCTCTGAGAGCGGAAATCATTCCCTCTTCGAAGTCATTATGTCAGACTTCCATCTCATTATCTGAACCTAATATTTCCGTGCCCATAGGTGATGAGGGCTCCTCGTCATCCAGCTAAATAGGTTCATTGTTCTCCTCCTGAACTGTAGGAGGTACGATCATTTCAACCAAGGATTCATCAATGGTGGCCACCAACTCGTCAATATTTCGAGACGCTGCAGAACGAGATGGCTCTCCCTTCTGTCTTTTCTGAACAGGCTCCACACTTGGAACTACTTCCTTCCTTTTCTCTCCAATCTCAACCAAATCCTGATGGGATGCACCAGCATTGGAGGAATACGATTCTGTCTCGCTCAGTAAATCATACGTGAGCGTTATTCTCTTTTGTCTCATCTCCTGGACATGATGGTCAACCCACCACTGAGAGTATTTGGTCACTAGTCTCATCAAGGTTGCTAAGTCTAAGTGCTCAGGTTCTGACCACCTTACGGGAGGAAGAGGTCGATTCTCTTCGAAGCATGGCTGGATGTAGTTCCCATCATCTTGCAACTGGTCAGGCACCCGACAAAGTTCAATTGCCCTCATGAAGTCAACTGGCATTCTTGACCATAATCTCCTTCTAACCTCATATTCATCAGCAGCGTTTGCCCAGAAGTCCTCCAGTTCCACCCTGTGCTTGTACCTTCTCCCATCCTCTGCCCAGATGTGATGATGTGGGTCAAAATTGGCCCTGGACTTGTAGGCCGTGAATGGGTACCACTGGATCTACAACCTGGCGCTCTCAGCTGTCTGCGCTGACCGACAAGATTTTAACATATTCTCGATGAAAAATGGGAATGTAATAGATGCCTTCTTGGTCGGCCTCTGGATGTTTTGATATTCTTCTAACTGCCTCGACTTCAAGTAGGATCATATGATTTGTCGGATAGATGGGCAACTTATAGGGATTTCTAGTAAATCCCTGGATCCTGATATACGTAAATTTAGGAAAATGGATGAACCAGGATCCGTATTTACTGATCAAACTTTTCACCTCATGACTCAGCCTTTGATGCACTCCTCCTTGAAGTATTCTGGTAATATGCATTAAGAAGGCATCGTGCACTCGCCTGAAATGAGATTTCTCCTTCAACTGGAGTTGTGGGTAGCAGTCATAAGGTCTGAGTTCGTTTTCTCCGCTGCCAACTTTGCCCTTGCAAATTAGTCCTGGATATTTATATGACTTGGCCAATAAGTAGACAATATACGAGCTCATGTGAAAAGACTTAGTCTCCTCCAAATTGACCAACTGCTCGTGAAGATTGTTACTTATCATTCGAGACCAATTGAACATTTTTACGCCAGAAGTGATTTCATCTATGAAGTAGTACATCCAGCTCTCGAAAAATGTACCTTGCGGGTTGCCAGCTATTCTATTCAGCATCAAAATGATGTCCCCATAGTCGTCTTTAAAGTCCGTTCGACGTGGCCTTTTAGGCATCTTCTTTATTGACGGTTTAGTTTTATCCATCCATGCAAAGTTAACATTTGTGGCGCATAAATCTGGTTGACTGTCATACAAATGCTTAGCTTCCTCCTTGGTCTTATAGATAGTCCGAGAATGTGTTGGGAGCCGAAAGTTTCTTGAATTGCCACCTCGCTCAAGTGTGCCAAAATTCTGCCGTCAGGTGCAATGATCTGCCTCTTCTGAGCATCATAGTGGATGGCACATTCAACCATCAATTCAGCACAATCCATCGCAGGTGGGAATCCTGTAATGTCCCCTTCTCAAATGTGATCGTTTTTGTTGATCGTTGGCCTATTCCGGAGACCCGTAGGCTACTCGGATGGTGAAATTAGGGTTTCTTAATTTTGAGGAGGTTGTTGCTTGAAGTTTGGAAATCGGATTGCGGATTCTTTCTGGGTTTTCAGAGAGCTTCGCGGTGGTATGGTCAGTTTGGCGTTCCGAGCAACTTCATGAATTTACTATTTTTAGTAAATTCTATTTTTGGCAGTGGACAGGTTGGGTTCAGTTCAGTTGGTCTTCTTCTTCAGATGGTTCAGCTGGCACTTCAGTTTTTGGCCTTTGGGTGCATTTTCCTTGGAGAGAAGTATTTTCACATTATAATATTATATTTTAATATTATAATACCCCTTTGCCTAGCATTATAACTTCATGTTGTTCTTAAAAAGGGGACTTGATGGGTAGGCTCTTCATTGAAAAAGATAAATTATATTTTTAAGTCAAATATTGGGCTAAGTGAAATGGACGCCTACTTGAGGAGATTGACTTTTATAAAAAGTGAAATATTTCATTAAGGGAAAAAGGACGCCATCTTTTGGAGGGAAATGTTGAATTCAAAATTAGGGTTTTGGGCGCCCTTCTTGAAGCTTCTAGAACGCTCTCTTCATGTCTTTTTATTCAGGCCTCATCTCTTTATTTGGGATCTTTTGTCTACTATACTGTTATGCTGCTGGAATGTATTTAGGCAAGCTTCGAGGAAAGCATACCTCCTAGCATTGGGCTCATCTTCTTGCTTGAAAGATAGCAACAAGTTGAGAATTAGATTGTAGTTGGATTGTTTAGCATTGTAGTTGAGTTTCATTGCATTTGGTAGCTGTTATTCAAGCATTTTGTCATATTTCAGAGTTGCTGATGTTGCATGGTTGTAGGTAGTTTTCATTCATATATCAAAAATAAAAAAAGATATTGTTCTGGGTGTTGATCATATCATCTTGCCTACTTGGGGCGACCCTATTTGCAAACTTGTGGATTTTTATTTGCAGTTCCTGATTTTTATTAGCAAAATCACCCCTTTAAGAGGGCCGTACCATTCTGAGTTGGTCTTGGGAATTGTGCAAAATGATAGGAGGCTGTTTGGTGGGGTTTTAGGGTCTCATCTTGGGTGCCTTCATACTTAGGGCAATCTGCATTTGATTCCATGTCTTTAGAGTGAGATTTGAGCAAGATATGAGCATTTTAGTGAGTATTATGTTGCAGATTTCTTCATTTTATGTTGCAGGTCTGATATACCAGAATTAAGAAAGCTGTCCCTTTGTTTGGGATTGAGTTTTGGAAGTTTCATTTGGTATTGGGGAGACATACAATACAGTTGCAGCAATGAAGAACTTGAAACTCTAGATTCAAATGATCATTTTGACATATTGTAAGCTGTTAGTAGTACTATCAGCCTTTCTTCTCCTATCTCTCATTTAATCTATTGTATTTCCCACTGAATAAGTGGAAGAGGCTGGCTTGCCGCCTATTTACTTTAAGTTAAGTAGTTTAGGGACCCTCTGACCATATGCTCGCCATCACTCGGCGCCATTCTTGGTTAGGGTTACTTCTGTTCATCATGCATTGATCCTTTAACCATATGCTCGTCTGCACAGGCGCATTCTTGGTTAGAGTTCCCTTCAGTTTGCATTTGCATTAGATCCTCTGACCAATACTCACACCTTGCCCACATCGGGATCCTGGTGTACATTCTGGTTAGAGTTACCTTCCGCATCGTTTTGGTTTAAAGCTAAGCTTAACAGGTGCGTGTTCATTGTAATTGCTTTGTGAAAAAAAATAAAAATTGGTCCAGTTCATTACAGTGGTATCAGAGCCATGATTCTGCCAACCTGTGCCTTACAGTAATTCAGTTGTCAGATGAGTGACAGTGATTGAAAATACTTCACCAGAAGTCAGGCCAGAAGACAACAGACATAGCTTCCGCCAGTGCCAGAGGCAGATACTTTTTCAGAGGCTTTGAGAGAAACAGGAAGAGTAGTAGATACTGGTAAAACAGTTGAGAACATGGCAGAAAGTCATAAGCAGGCCATGGATGAGAAAGATGAAAGGATGAAAAAGAAGTTTGATGGGATGATTGAGATGATGTCCCGGTTACTTGCTCGAATGGACCAGCAAACTCCTCATAATCACACTCCTAATCAAAACCATGCTACAGGAGAAAACAGTGGAGTCAATGGGAACAATGGTAATGGAGGGAGTAGAACTATTGGTCAGCATGAGGTCACCTCTAGAGGATCAACCTTTAGGCCTCTCTTTCCTACATTCACTCAGAGGGAGGAACCGCAAGTTGAAGCTGTCATTCCTTTTGCAGATGATGCCAGGCAAGCCTACTTGGAGTATGTCACTTTACCCCCTGATCTTAGAGACCAATGGTCCTTTGATCAATTCTTGAACCAAAGAAACAGAAGAAATGGAGGAAGAGTTGATAACCGTGCTCATATGGCTCCTAGAATTGATTATCAACAAGCCCTTGGGAAGGTATCATTGGCTCACTTCGATGGAAGTGATAAGTGTTCAACAAGGTCGTGGGTTCAGAAGCTTGACAACTACCTTTCACTTCGTCCCATGCCAGAAGAGGATGCCATCAAGTTTGCAACACTACATTTGGAGGGGGTTGCCCAAGAATGGTGGTACCATGGTTTGGTCACGCTTGGCCATAACCTCATTCGAACCTACGGTGAATTCACCAATAAGTTGATTGATAGGTTCGACACTAAGGATCCTGAAGTGAGATTTCGTGAGCTTGCACAACTGAAGCAGCATGGCTCCTTGGATTCTTACATTGCTGATTTCCAGAGACTTTCTGTGATGGTGCCCAACATCACTGAAAGAAGATTGGTTGTTTTGTTTTCTGAAGGTTTGGTTGAACCTTTGAAAGGGTGGGTTAAAGCTTTCGATCCACCAAGTCTTGAAGAAGCAATCAAGAAGTCTCGAAGTATGGAGTTATCAGCCCCTAGGCCTAAATTTTGGCCTAAGCCCTTTGGCCACAAGAAGGATAAGAGACATTTTTCAAATCAGCAGAAGAAGTTTCCACCCAAGTTGACTGAAGAGCAACATGAACAGCTCAGAAAGGAGGGCAAGTGTTACACATGTTTAGAGCCTTGGACCAAGGGTCATAGATGTCCTGGAAGGGGGCGTTATAATCAAATGGGGACTTATTCTGATTATGGATCAGCATCTGATATGTTTGATCAGCAGTCTTATTTTGGGGACAGCAACGAAGAGAGAGCTCCAGAAGAGTCCGATCATGAGCAAGGAGTTGGGGGCCCTATTGCCCAACTCTCTAGTTTCCAAAAGAACGAATCTTTCAAGGTTCGTGGTGGAGTTGGAGGTCACCGAATTGTTGCCTTGATTGACATTGGGGCTACACATAATTTCATTGACGAAGGAGTGGTTGCAAAGAGAGGTCTCAAAATTGAAGAATTTGAAGGCTTCAAAGTCATGGTGGTTGATGGGTTTCATATTTGCTGCAACCGAAGAGTTCCTAACATGTCCATGCAGTTAGGCAACTATGAAGTCAAAGATGACTTCTATGTGGTTACTATTGGAGACACTGATGCAGTACTTGGTATACAATGGTTACGCTCACTTGGTGAAATCTCTCTCAATCTACAAACAATGGAGCTCAAGTTCCAATCTGATGGAAAGAAGGTGGTGTTAAGAGGAATGTCCAATGGTGGTCCTCAAATAGTTTCATTCAAAAGAATGGAGAGGCTGATTCGGCATGATCAAGTTGAGTGGGCTGCGGAATGCATGGTCCTTCCAGCTAGTCCAGTTGAGACAAAGAGGGACTATCCTCCAGATATTCAGTCTATACTTACCAAGAGGAGTAAGGTGTTTGCTGATTTACCTCTTGGGCCGCCTCCTGAAAGAGGAGCTGAACATGTCATTGAACTCAAGGAAGGGGCCAAACCAGTCATCACAACACCGTATCGGTATCCTAAGAAGCAGAAGGATGAGATTGAGAAGAACATAAAAGAACTCTTGGAGATGGGCTTGATTCGTCCTAGCAAGAGTCCCTTCGCTTCAGCTGTAGTTCTTGTGAAGAAGAAGGATGGCACCATCCGCATGTGTGTGGATTATCGTGCCTTGAACCAAAGCACAATCAAAAATCGGTACCCCATTCCTCGAATAGATGAGCTCATTGACGAGCTACATGGTGCCAAGTTCTTTTCCAAAATTGATTTGAGATCGGGTTACTATCAAATTCGGATGCGAGGTTCAGATGTGGAGAAGACGGCATTCAGATGCCACTATGGTCACTTTGAGTTCCTAGTCATGCCTTTTGGGTTGACTAATTCTCCAACCACCTTCCAGTCTTGCATGAACAGAGTTTTCCAGAAACAGTTGAGGAAATTTGTGTTGATCTTCTTTGATGATATTCTCATCTTCAGCAAGACGTGGGAAGAACATCTCAAGCACTTGGAGGAAGTGCTTAGCATTCTTGAATCAAAAAGTTTGTTTGCCAAAGAGTCCAAATGTGAATTTGGAATGAAAGAGTTGCTCTACCTTGGTCACATAATCAACGCTGATGGAGTGAAGGTTGATCCCGAAAAGATCAAGGCAATAGTTGATTGGCCACCTCCAGAGAACTTGACTCATTTGAAGGGGTTCTTGGGTCTTTGTGGCTTCTATAGAAGATTCGTGAAGGGCTACTCTCAAAGTGCTGGTCCTCTTACTGACCTCACTAAAAAGGGGGCTTTCATGTCGTTAGAAAAAGCTCAAAGTGTGTTTGATAAGTTCAAGAAAATCATGAGTTCTTGTCCTGTATTGGCCATACCTGATTTCTCCAAACCTTTCGAGTTATAGTGTGATGCATCAGGAGAAGGTGTTGGGGCTGTTTTGATGCAAGACAAGCATCCCATTGTGTTTGAAAGCAGAAAACTAAGGGGCGTTGAAAGGGCCTAGTCCATGTATGACAAGGAAATGCTTGCAATCATGCATGCATTAGCGAAGTTTAGATAGTATCTGGTGGGGAGCAAGTTTGTGGTCAAGACCGATCACAACAGTCTCAAGCACTTCATGCATCAGAAGGACTTGAATGAAAGACAACAAAAGTGGGTGAGTAAGCTTCAAGCTTACGATTTTGACATTGAGTATGTCAAAGGGAAAAATAACGTTGTGGCTGATGCTCTATCTAGGAGACCTCATTTGAGCTCATTGTGTGAGCTTACTGCTGATTGGAAGGAGATGTTGCTCGCTGATTATGCCAAAAATCAGTTTGCAACCAGCATCATTGAAGGTACTTTTCATGATGAAAGGTACAAGGTAATTGATGGTTTGATACATTACAAGGGAAAAATATTTTTGGTGGCTGATTCCAAACTCAAGAAGAAGATTTTGATGACTTTCCATGACATCCCACTTGCTGGTCATCAAGGTTACTTCAAAACATATAGGCAGATTCGAGAAAGGTTTTCTTGGAAGGGGTTGAAAGAGGAAGTTCAACGTTACATCAAGGAGTGTAGCACTTGTCAAATGAACAAAAATGAGCACTCTTTTCCAGCTGGTCTACTGCAGCCACTTCCCATTCCCAATCAAAAATGGGAAAGCATCTCGATGGATTTCATCACGGGATTGCCTAAGTCTCAAGGCAAGGATTGTATCTATGTTGTAGTGGACAGATTGACCAAGTTTGCTCACTTTTTTGCCATCATTAGCACATTTTCAGCAGCTCAAGTTGCAGATTTGTTTTTCCATGAAGTGTTCAGATTGCATGGGTTGCCAAAAAACATTGTGAGTGATAGGGACAGCAAGTTCCTAAGCAACTTTTGGCAAGAGGTTTTCAGGATGAGTGGTACAGTGCTTACTCCTAGCACTAGTTATCACCCTCAAACTGATTGTCAAACCGAGATAGTAAACAAATGGTTGGAGGGCTATCTCAGAAATTATGTTTCGGAGTAGCAAAGAGCATGGGTGAAATGGCTCCACATTGGAGAATATTGCTACAATTCATCCTTTCACATGTCAATAAGGATGTCTCCATTCATGGCTCTCTATGGTTATGAGGCCCCTAGCTTTGCTGATTTGGTGTTTGGTGATAGCAAAGCTCCTCAAGCCAAGGATTGGTTGCAGAAAAGTCAAGATATTTTGAAATCTTTGAAGAACAACTTTCAAATGGCACAAAATCAGCAGAAGATGTACGCTGTTCAACAGCGTGTTGAACGTTTATTTGAGGTTGGTGATATGGTTTATCTTCGACTCCAGCCTTACAGACAGTCTACACTCAAGAAGAGTGGAGCTGAGAAGCTAAAACCTCGCTTCTATGGGCCATTCAAAGTTGTCAGAAAGGTTGGAGCAGTGGCTTATGAGTTGGAACTACCATCGAGTAGTAAGGTCGACAACGTCTTCCATGTGTCTCGCCTCAAAAAGGCACTTGGACACAATATTGTTGCTTCATCACAGTTGCCTCCCTTAGATGAAGAAGGGCAGTTGACTTTGATTCCAGAAGAGATTATTAATTCCAGAGAGCATTCTTTGAGGAGGAGAACAATCAAAGAGTACTTGGTGAAGTGGAAGAATTTACCTTTGGAGGATGCTACTTGGGAGAATGAGGAGATTCTATAGCATCCAGACTTGCGATTGCTTGAGGGCAAGCAATCTTGGGAAGGGCGGACTGTAATGTCCCCTTCTCAAATGTGATCGTTTTTGTTGATCGTTGGCCTATTCCGGAGACCCGTAGGCTACTCGGATGGTGAAATTAGGGTTTCCTAATTTTGAGGAGGTTGTTGCTTGAAGTTTGGAAATTGGATTGCGGATTCTTTCTGGGTTTTCAGAGAGCTTCGCGGTGGTATGGTCAGTTTGGCATTCCGAGCAACTTCATGAATTTACTATTTTTAGTAAATTCTATTTTTGGCAGTGGACAGGTTGGGTTCAGTTCAGTTGGTCTTCTTCTTTAGATGGTTCAGCTGGCACTTCAGTTTTTGGCCTTTGGGTGCATTTTCCTTTTAGAGAGAAGTATTTTCACATTATAATATTATATTTTAATATTATAATACCCCTTTGCCTAGCATTATAACTTCATGTTGTTCTTAAAAAGGGGACTTGATAGGTAGGCTCTTCATTGAAAAAGATAAATTATATTTTTAAGTCAAATATTGGGCTAAGTGAAATGGACGCCTATTTGAGGAGATTGACTTTTATAAAAAGTGAAATATTTCATTAAGGGAAAAAGGATGCCATCTTTTGGAGAGAAATGTTGAATTCAAAATTAGGGTTTTGGGCGCCCTTCTTGAAGCTTCTAGAATGCTCTCTTCATGTCTTTTTATTCAAGCCTCAACTCTTTATTTGGGATCTTTTGTCTACTATACTGTTCTGCTGCTGGAATGTATTTAGGCAAGCTTCGAGGAAAGCATACCTCCTAGCATTGGGCTCATCTTCTTGCTTGAAAGATAGCAACAAGTTGAGAATTAGATTGTAGTTGGATTGTTTAGCATTGTAGTTGAGTTTCATTGCATTTGGTAGCTGTTATTCAAGCATTTTGTCATATTTCAGAGTTGCTGATGTTGCATGGTTGTAGGTAGTTTTCATTCATATATCAAAAATAAAAAAAGATATTGTTCTGGGTGTTGATCATATCATCTTTCCTACTTGGGGCGACCCTATTTGCAAACTTGTGGATTTTTATTTGCAGTTCCTGATTTTTATTAGCAAAATCACCCCTTTAAGAGGGCCGTACCATTCTGAGTTGGTCTTGGGAATTGTGCAAAATGATAGGAGGCTGTTTGGTGGGGTTTTAGGGTCTCATCTTGGGCGCCTTCATACGTAGGGCGATCTGCATTTGATTCGATGTCTTTAGAGTGAGATTTGAGCAAGATATGAGCATTTTAGTGAGTATTATGTTGTAGATTTCTTCATTTTATGTTGCAGGTCTGATATACCAGAATTAAGAAAGTTGTCCCTTTGGTTGGGATTGAGCTTTGGAAGTTTCATTTGGTATTGGGGAGACATACAATACAGTTGCAACAATGAAGAACTTGAAACTCTAGATTCAAATGATCATTCTGACCTATTGTAAGCTGTTAGTAGTACTATCAGCCTTTCTTCTCCTATCTCTCATTTAATCTATTATATTTCCCACTGAATAAGTGAAAGAGGCTGGCTTGCCGTCTATTTACTTTCAGTTAAGTAGTTTAGGGACCCTCTGACCATATGCTCGCCATCACTCGGCGCCATTCTTGGTTAGGGTTACTTCTGTTCATCATGCATTGATCCTCTGACCATATGCTCGTTTGCATAGGCGCATTCTTGGTTAGAGTTCCCTTCAGTTTGCATTTGCATTAGATCCTCTGACCAATGCTCACACCTTGCCCACATCGGGATCCTGGTGTACATTCTGGTTAGAGTTACCTTCCGCATCGTTTTGGTTTAGAGCTAAGCTTAACGGGTGCGTGTTCATTGTAATTGCTTTGTGAAAGAAAAAAAAAAATTGGTCCGGTTCATTACAAATCCATCCGCATGAAATATTCTGTTCTTCATCATTCTTCTGGCAATTGGTGTTGGAAGTCCGTTTTGTCCATACATTCTTTTCTTGAACTCTTCGAAGTTGACATGTCCCAGATCGGTGTATGCCACATTTTTCCACTTAGAACTTACTTTAGACTCTTGTTGGACACCTTTGCTGGCGAACTTCATGGCTACCTTCTTTGATGATTTGCCTGCTGTGGTCATCAACCTGCAGTCAAAAATATTAACATTAATACGAGGACTTTTAAAATAATTTATTTTCATTCCTTGGGTTCGAAAATTTTACTCTCAACTTATTAAATAATTAAATTTCTGCGAAAAAAGCAAGCTGAAAGTAAATGGGTGAAGTTGAAATTTTAGCCAGAACATATCCAACAAGAAAGAGACAGAAGAAGAAAGACGAATGTGTTCAATTGAACTTCAAACCTCAGTAAAAGTCTTCCGGCTGCAAATCAGATTTAAACCTCGAGAATTAAATCAAAAGCAAGTGATGAAGTGCGCCCCTCTTGCACAGAAGAATTCGACTTTCAACAGTTAAATCTTTTCCTTTTTCGAGAAAATTCTTCTTCAGCATAAAATTACTTCTTCCTCTGGGAAATTCGATCTTGCCTACAGAATAATTACTTGCCTTAGACTTTCGAGAGAGTTTCAACTTTTCTTCAGCTGTGTTTGTGAAAAATGGCTGAAACTTGTTGGCGTAACAACTAGCACCTCTGGAGTAAGAGTTGGTACGGACAGCTATGCACACTACGCAATGAGTGCTCTTCAAATTAGGAGGGGAAGCTCCCTCGTTGTGCTTGACAAAAATACCTGCAAAGGGAAATAAACTAAACTAATTCCTGTCTTTTTGTTTCAGCTGTAGAGGTACAAGGCTTTCTCGAAAACTATATACGTTGCAGCTGAGAATTTTCTCTGGTTTCGCAGATTCACTAACTACAACTAAACTTAATTGCTTAAATTCTATCCAATCTCCTCAAGAAAACAGAGCATGAGGAAACGGAGCAAGGTTTGACTATCAGACGATAAACAAGTATAGACCCTCAACTTGAAGGCAAGGTGGCACATCTATTTGCTCAATCTAAACAAGTTTATTGATAACAACATCACACGATAAACTGAATACGGATTCTCTACTTGAAGGCAAGGTGGCACAACTATTATCTCAATCCGAATAAGTTTATTGTTCTGTAGAAACCCCTGTTTCCCCGTTCTCCTGAATCTGACTGATTTTTTTGTGTTTTTGCGTTTTTGATTGTTTTTGAGTTTTTTTGCATAAAATAAAGAAATGGCGATTTTGCAAGAAATGGGAAATAAATTCTCTAAAAATTATTCAGCTTTGGAAATGATCGAATCTATTGAAAATATGGAAGCCAGTCTATTTATTTGACTACTGGACTTATTACAAGTGAGATCCAATGACATGCAATTTAATAAACAATGAATTTTAATAGAAAAACCTGGTGAAAACGCAGCAAGCTGATCTGATATGATGATAGTACGGCTGCAATGAAGATCTCTTCTCCCTCTGAATAATGATTGCATATGGTTCCAGATACAGGGGCGCTAATACTGGTGAAGACTGAAAGACAAATACAGAAGCGCCTTTCTCAAGAGATGAAGTGTGGCCTTGAGATGGTACGGCCAGGTACAGGAAAGTACGACCCTGTCAATAGCAGCAAGTACACTTGTACGGCTCCTTGAAATCAGTGTATAAACCCTATGAAATGATGCGCCTTGATGAATAAATGTTTTCTGGTTGAAACCCTGAATCAAAACTCTGTAGATGAATGATCTATGAAGTTCTATGATCTCTTCTGGATGAAGAAACCTCTGTGCTGGCAATAAATCAGATGTTATTTCACACCCTCTGAATTGCTCTCACTGGAGATGGCTCGTTCCCCAATGCATTCGAGACTGAAACCCTAAGGTTCTGTGCTCATACCAAACTTGATCAATTTCCAATAATCAATAATCACATAATGGCTCGAATCCCAAGGCAAATGCACTATATCCCTCAAAAGTGCGAATTCCTTAAAGATAGGAAATTTTTAAATAATTCGACCTCTTCTTTTAATTTCTTTCAATAGTCTCAGCTCAAATATTAAATTATAAATTTAATCTTCAAATGGCCCCCTCTGATGATGGGCGACCCCTTTATCAAAATCACTTAAGTTATAATAAAATATTATAACTTTATATTATAATCTCCAATTAATTAATATTTAATTAATTCAATTAAATATTAATATCTCTCTCATTATTCATCCGATGCCTGATCCGTCTGAAGCTGACGAACACTGAAGTGATTCTGAACACCAACAATCCATACTGCTAAAAATAGCAGGGGTCCCACGCTGACTGCCAATAACTGCTAAAAATAGCAACTTATGCAAGAAGTGTCCGAACGAGCCCGAACGAAAGCCAACTGATCAAAACTGCCAATCTGAAGCTGAGCCAACTCCAACTAGACCCTCTATACAATCCATCAGCCTACGAGGGTCGCATGATAGGCTAATCCTGTGCTCCGAGAGATGTCAACTAGAAGGAACATGGCGATCCGCCCCTCACGAAATTGCTTGTCCTCAAGCAATCTCAATGCCGATGCTGCGAGAATATCCTGCGCTCTCCCCATGTAGCATCCTCAGCAGGGCAAATCTCTCCATTTCACCATATATTCCGATAGTCCTCCTCATGGCTTGTCTCTCCTATACTCGGGATGGACTTCAGTTACTAAGATCAACTTTCCCTCATCATCTAAGGAGGTAAGCTGCAGAGCGGTACCACCACGATGTCCCGCCTTCTTGGCGTGATACATGAAATACATTGTGTACCCTGCTCTCTGCTGGAAGCTCAAGCTCATACGCCACCTCTCCAACTCGCTTTCAGGATCTTGAAAGGACCGTAATAACGTGGCTTAAGCTTCTCTGACCCACTCTTCCTAAGAGTGGACTGACGATAGGGCTGCAGCATGAGGTAAACCATGTCACCCACCTCAAAATGCCTCTCTGTTCTCTTCTGATCTGCATACTGCTTTTGCTGATTTTGTGCCTTGGCAATATTTTCCTTGAAAGCCCTCGCGGTATCGACTCTCTCCACGCAGCTAGCCTCCAACACTTTCGGCACTCTCGCGTGGCTTCGGTAGCAAATCCGAAGCTTCGGTAGCCTCATAACCATTTTAGCGCCATGAAGATTTGACATCACGAATGGTCATATGGAATGTCGGTTATAACAATACTCACACAAATGTATCCATTTGACCCATGCTGCCACCTTTATATAGTTTCGGTATCCTTTTACCACCCACTTATTCACTATCTCAGATGCGCCCATGCATGCATTGGATGGTAGCGGTGCTTCGGTGTAGCTTCGATTCCCACAAGGTCGAATACCTCTTGCCGGTGAGCTCAAGAGCCAGACTATCCCACAGTAAGCTCACAATGCTCCGAGGCAATCCCGTAGCCAGTGCGAATACCTCCGCGAGATATACGCTACAGCGTGGCTGTGTGGAGTAGGTGGTGTCGGGAAAGAAGTGGGCATGCCGTGGCCCGATCCCACAACTACGTGTATGCAATCTAAACCCTTGGGCAGAGCAAGCAGAGTAATAAAGTCCAGCCGACCGGGGCATTCCCACTTCTTGTTCGGGGAATCGGTGGCTGCAATAAACTGCCGGTGCGTGTTCTACGCTTTGATTACGACAAGCGAGACTCATGCGATGATGAGAACATCTGCCTTGAGTCCTTTCCATGTGAATCTCTCCCGAATCTGCCTGTAGGTCTTGAAGTACCCGGGATGTCCTGCTGTAGGCATGTCATGAAAGGCCCGCATGATGATGTTCTTCACCTCTGAACCGGGGATCAAATATATCCTGTTCTTGTAAATGATCAAATCATTCACAAGTGTATACCTGGTATCAACCGTCGATCCCTCAACAATACTGGAGGCCCAAGTGTCCTTGGCATACTCTGCCACAATCATATGCCTCCAATCCTCCGAAATGTGAACCATAGCGCTCAAATATGGTCTACGTGAAAGTGCATCAGCCACTACGTTCTGTGTACCTTTGATATACGAGATATCAAAGTCATAAGCCTGCAACTTACTGACCCACTTCTGCTGACGATCATTAAGATCTCGCTGCCCCAAGAAGTGTCTCAAACTGTTATGGTCAGTTTTAATGCAAAATTTGCTGCCAACCAGATACTGTCTAAATTTTGCTAAGGCATGCATGATAGCAAGCATCTCCTTATCATATATGCTATATAGTCTCTCTGGCCCTCTGAGCTTGCGGCTCTCATACACAATCGGGTGCTCCATTGGTTCTCCTTCAAGGCTGTCACGAATCAGCTTCTCGAATTCAACTTGTACTTTGTCCAACTCAACATACGTGCCATCTTCAAGAAGATAATGGCACGGAATCTGAACAACGAAAACGCTGACAAGTGCAAGTACTCCAACCACATCATCCTTGAGTGAAAACAACTTGGTAGAAATCTTCTCACATATTTCCATTTTGAGAAGGTGCTGCTCTCTCCAAGTAAAAACCTTGTCTTGATCCTCGACAATCTCCAAGGCATCATATGCAACCGACAATTGAGATACAAGAATACGATCCTTTGCCAAACTCTCTGCAACCGCAACTTCGAGCAACTGAATACCCTGACGGAGTTTATGTGCATCACTCCTCAACTGATACAAATTTGCAAGAAGACGCCGACCTGTAGCAACTAAACTTTCAATCTAGTTGTCCAAAAGTCTGCCATGACTGACTAACTGATCCAACTTTCGTTGTTCTGCAAGTGTATTCTGAGGAAGAACAGGTGCTCTACTTGAATTTCCATGAACAAGATCAGAAATGTACTGACGAAGTTGACTATTTTCAGCCTTGAGTAAGGCCTTATCTTCTCCATCCTTCGTGATTCGCTCTTCAAGATTATTAGTGACGATCTTAAGAAGAGTCACATCTGTCTCTCGAGTGGTCCTGCCAAGATTAGCCTTAGTAAAAGTGAAATCACCAACTTCGACTTCATCCAAGCTTTTACCCTCTGGAGGAACGGCAACTTCGATAACTATCTCTGATTCTGGAGTTTTCTCAATATGCACCTGTTTCTTGATCTTCTTGTTTGACCTTCTCTGATAAGGTTCACCGAACTCAGACAAATCAAGGTTGTACGAAGGTTCTCGCCTCTGTCTTCCCAAAGACTTCTTGAGCCAACAAGACTGAACAATATTTTCAATTCGAGGAGAGACTGTCCCTGATGTATCAACCTGTGGTGGTTCAGGTGTCTCCGATCCAGCTTGAATTGGTGTCTCAGGCTCAGAATCTATGTCAATAGGTTGCATGTGAGGCGGACTAGGAGGTTCAACGTGAGGTTCAGCTTGAATAATTGTCTCTACTGGAATCTCAAGAACATTCTCAACTTGTTTCTGCTTCCTCTTACCAGTAGCTCTCTTTCCCGTGTTTCCACTGAGTCGAACCCCTTCAGGAGGTATCACAATAGCCTTGACTCGAGGTCTTACCCTAGAAGTAGAAGGCAACGAAGAGAAATCCTTTGGCGGCTCTGTCACAGGAACTGACTTCCGCTTCCGTTTGCTCTCCAAGAACAACTTGCTAGTCTTGATAACTGATATGGAAACTTCCTCAATAGAAGTACTCTCCTTAGCATACCAATCAGGTGAGCGAAGTGGCTGCTGAGCAACTTGATCTTTGACATATGAATTGAGAAGAACTTCTCCATCATCATCTGATAGACCATCAACATCTTCTGATAGGTAATCAAAGAGCTGACCGATAGTGAGTCTACAATAGTGACGACGACGAACCTCGAATTCATCTTCACAATTAGCCTAGAAATCTTCAAGTGCTGGCTTATGTGCAATCCCTCACTCCAACCTATCTGCATAATGACCGAGAGGATCATAGGAACGCCTCTCAGTATGAGTCTTGAATTTGAACCTTTCTATCTCGGTTGACATAAGCTTGGCATTTGTTGCTGCATTGCATGTGAAAATCCCCATTGTAAATGGAAAATTGGCCGTAGTCTTATGACGATTGCGAAGAAAGAAATGAACATGTTGCATCTGCCTGAGAAACTCCATGAAGATGATCTTGTCTGACGGATACCTTGGCAACATCAGGGGCTCTCCAACATATCCATAAACCCGGATGTATGTGAAAGTAGGGAACTAGATAAACCAATCCGCCCAAGTGTCCATCGCTGATTTTGCTTCGGCAGAAATACGAATGTGCATTTCATTGTCAAGATCTCTAACTGTCCTCATAGAAAAGTGATCGTTGACTGCTCGGAAGTCTTGCTCGGATTGAGAGAACTCCAACTGAGGATAATACTCATGAACTCGTTGAACACCGAGAGTGCCATTAGTTTTTAGAAGCCTGTAGCTACCTTGAAATGCAACCAAGTAGACCAAGTATGATATCATATGAAACACATGATACTTGAGAAAATTAGTAATCTGCTGATGTAAGCAATCACTAATCAACATAGCCCAGTCAAAATGCTCACATTGCCATCAAAATTACGGTAGTGGAATGGCTCCATGAAGGAAAAGTGCTAGCAGCATCACGGTGACCGGTAACTTCGATTGAGTAAAAGTTATCAAAACAACACCGTCCTTGAATTCACCACGATAACCAACCTTTTTAGGCATGTTAGTCTTTTTGAACTTCGACCATTTAGAACCACCTTCCTCTGCCGAGCGTTGTTGAGTCATTCCTGTATCTTCTCCACGAGGCTTCAAGAACCACAGTAAAGTTATCTGAACGAGGAGAAATAGCAAAGCATTTCTCTATGTCCTTTGGTTTGATACTGCAAACAACCCTCCCGTCAACTGATCTGATTTGTCGTGAAGATGAGTCATAATGCTTAATGCAAGCAAGAACGAACTCAAGATCGAAAGTAGTAACAGGAATGGATGCCGCAGCCAGCAGCCGGAACGCTCAAGATTCCTCAACGAATTGCTGCGAACACCCTCCAGACTGCTCAGATTAACCACTGGATAAACATGATTCAGGTCTGTGTCTAAAGTCTTGATGAAATTATGTGCAAGAGCCGATTTGGCCTTGTAATCAATGAGATTGAACTGCATTTTGAAAATGAGGACTTTTGACTGTAAAGTCGAATATACTTGAAGAACTTTATGAAAACCTCTGGACAAGGCTAAAAATAGCCTATGACGAAAGAAATTTTCGAAGTTTTTCTGGAACGTGGATTTTGTGCACAACGAAATTCTGAACAAACCCAGATAACTAAATTCTCAAAAAAATGTGTTTCGAGCCCACATGCAAAGAGATTCTCGGAAAAAAGCACAGAGCTTCAAAATGAAGGCTACGGGGTGATTTTCTCGAAAAAATCTAAGAAGTGGGTTTTGCTGCAAATGCTGAAGTATGCGAACCCAGATGATCAGATTCTGAATATGTGTTGAATTTCTTTGACATGCGAAGAAAGTACCTAAGGTGAGAAATAAAAGAAATAAGATAGAAGATAGAAAGTTTTGCTTGTCTGCTTCTGAAAAATTCGCCAACTTCTTCCTTGGAACTTGATGAAACCTGCATGCAAAGTGAAAATAAAGTCTGGAATCTTCTTCCTCTGAACAATCTGAACTCGTTGATATGAAGAACACTGAATTCAGACACTTGTAGCACCTTTAGCTTGCTGGTCGCTCAAGAAGAATATGAACTTCAAAGCTAAAGATGATGAAATAATGGACGCCATTGCTTGGTTAAATAGATTTTCATTTATGAAATTCGCATAAAGCATGGAATCCTTGAAAAGTGCGCTTGGCGTGTGATTGGACCTCATTCCAGTTAACTGAAACTAAGATAAGCTAAATAAATCGCCATGCTTTAGGGTTTCCCTTTTCAATCTTCAGTTAACAACTTCATGCGGTTTTGACTTTAGTTAGCAATCCACATTAAGTTCGCCATCCTTCATACTTGCTTTAAATTCACAATTTAGAACTAAAGCGTCCCTTTTGAGAACTAAAGTTGACAATAAGAAATTCGCCATATTTTATGCTTTAAATATTCCAAATATAGCAACCCTTTCAAGACTTCAGTTGACATAGAATGAATGCGCCAACTTCACACTTATGCTAAAAATAACGACCCTTTTGGAACTTAAGTTATCATTCTTTGTAAAATGCGTCAGCATCACAAAACTATGCTTCATCATTTATGCCGTCCCTTTTAGAACTTCAGTTGACAAAAGGTGAATTCGCCAACTTCACAAAGTCTTCACAATTGCAACCAAATTCGCCATGCATGTGTACTTAAGTTGGCTTTCAAGAATAATCTTCAGTTAAGTCAACATGCAATCAAGTTAACTCAACATGCAAGGTTGTTAACTGAACATGCAAACTAGTTAACTCGACATGCGAACTGAAAGATCACTCAACATGCCAATATACGAACTGAAGATGACAACCCAAAAAACGTTTAGTCTAACTGTAGTCAGAACTCTAGTTAAGGCGTCCATTCAACTCTCTTTCGAAAATTCAACTTTGAGCTCTTAAGGCGAATTCCAGACTTAGCCAAATTTCATGAAAATTTAAGCTAAAACCTCTGCCGGGACCTCTGTTCATCTTCTGACACTGGCTGACTGACTTCTCCGATTGGCTGGCTGACAGGTGCATCGCAGAGCTGAACAAAAACTGATCAAAAGGTATCTTGAGACTGGAAACCATAAAACTAACATCTGAAGGCTCAAAAATCCAAGCGCCTTTTTCAAAAGCTGCGCTTTTTCTCAGACTTAGTCAAATTTTGACTTCTGCATCTCGTACGAAGGAAAAATAAAATCCTTCATAACCACGTTTACCCAATTTTCGGGTTGGATCAGGTTCGCTGGCATTAGCAGAACTTCATTTGCATGGCTTGTTGCAAAGGCACATTTCCCCAAACATCATCGGGGTGAAAAACAAAGGTAACTTTTTGAAAAGTTGCTCTTTTCCCTCAGACTTAACCATTTAAGGCCGGCCCAGAATATCACAAAACTTCTGGCGCAGGCTGGCTGAGACATCGATAGGCAGACAGCGAGCTAAGCGTAACACGGACACATTAAATATCTGAAATCATCAGAAAGAACGCATTAAAGGCTTGAAAAGCTTAGGCGCCTTTCTGAAAAGTTGCTCTTTTGCTTATTTCCTTGATATTTTGACCAAGATTTGACCCTACGTTTGACCTCCGGTTAGAGACGCCGACAGCGGATTCTGCCGGCGGATCGCGTCGCGAAGCTTGAACAAAATTGAGACAAACATCTTGGGTGGCATTTAGTCAAAATCCTTCATTTGACAACTCAAAAAGATGGGCGCCTTTCTCAAAAGCTGTGCTTTTCTCTAGTGTTAGTCAATTCTCTTCGCCTCATTTTTCACTGTATCTTCCACAACTTGCTCGAAACAGCTCCGTTTGACAAACTTGATAGCTTATTGCGCAGCTGACGTGATGCTGGAAAAATGTTTGCTGGAGGTGACAAACCCTAAAAACAAGATCTAAGCCCCTAAAAGATAAGGCGCCCTTTTAAAAATGTGCTCCTTTCCCCAGAGAGAATTTTGATGATTTTCCTTCAAATTTTCATTTTCCTTAAATCTCTTCAGTAACAGACTGACATGACATTAACACCAACTCCATATTTGAAAACCCCAAAAATGACCTTCTGACATCACTTTAACAAAATTAAGACTAAATTAAGCAAAATGCCTTAGTGAAGCAAAAATTTTGGTTTTGGGTACAACAAAACTCATTATAATCTTTGAAGAACTTGATTTGTTTTAGCAACTGCCTTCTTCACTCTCGATCTCGATTTGTTTTCTTTTGTTCAAACAGGAAAGTTTCCTTTATTTTTCAAAAAGAATCCATGGCGGTCTTATCTAGGCAAATCTCTTTGATTTTCAAAAATTTGATTTTTGCTTAGATGTTTATCTTTAATTGTCGAATTGTTGAAAAAAAAAAAACACTAAATGTCTAATTAAATTCGATTTTCCAAGTTTTAAATCATTGGCGAATTTAATTTTGCCTATTGGATTTTATCGTTGTCCGGCGCAATTTATTTTCCTCCGACTATCTTTGGCCGAATTCCCATTTTGTCCAAGGCATTTAAATTTCGGTATTGGAAATAGGGTATTAAAATATTAAAATATTTTAATTTATTCCAACTCCGTTAAGTTTTGGACCCATGGCTATTTTGATTTCTTTTCTCTTCATTTTCTTTGGCCAAAAGTTTATTTTCCAATTTTATTCCCAATTTCGTCTGGCCAAGTCAAAATTTTAGCCATTTCGTCAATAAATGTTATGCCAGATACTCATTTTTCCCTACCATGGCGAACCTTTAATTGCACCGGGCACATTTTTTTCTGCCAAAGTCAAATTTTCTCTCGCTCGGGCGAATTTAATTTAGGCAAAGTCTTGGTCTGGATGTCTTCCTTAGGCGAAATTCCATGATGCTTGACAAATTTTTATCTTCCTTAATCAAAAGCGGACTTTCTCAACTCCTTGCCTTGTGCACTTTCCTCTGTATACTTGGCCAATTTTTTCTATTTTCCTTCCCTTTGAATTTCCTATGCCGGGCGGAATTTTCAGTTCTATCTTAAGGCACCAAACCCTTGGTGAAATTTTTAAATTTTTGCTCCTTTTCCACATGCCTAAGTGACCTAAGTGTTTAGCCAGGGAAGGCCCGGGACTTCAAAGATGGTACCAACCTCACCAGCCAAAGTAGGACACACCAAGTTTCTTGCCCAAGTGGTGAGGATTTTTAGAAGGTCTTTGCCAAAGTCCCCCTCAAGGTATGGCAGGACTTTGGATGGATGCTTGCCAAGTCTAGGTGGACTTTGGTCTTGGCCAAGTCCACTTTTTAAGGCTGACCTTGAGAGAGGTCTTTGCCAAGTCCTGGGTATGGCGGGACTTCAAAAACATTTTGCAATCCTTCTCTTGTTCTTTGGGCGGACTTTCCTAAGTCCTTACCATTCTTCATTTAAGGCAGGCGGGACGCCATAGTCCATGACATTTCTCTCTTTACATGGCTGGTAGGACTTTGCAAGCTTCTAGACATTTCTCTCTTAAGTCCCTCTTTCCAAGGGCCAGCTTCTTCTCTTTGAACATGGCGAATTTTCCAGACTTGAGCAGATTTTCATCATGAATTTCATTCTTTTTGGGTTGATTTTTCTGTGATTTTTACTCAGATCTGACTGATTTTTGGACTGATTTTTCCAGAATTTGATGCTTTTCAGTTTGATTTTCTCAGATTTTTGACTGATTTTTCCATGCTTTTTCTGATTTTTCACTTGATTTTTCGATTTCTCTTTGATTTTTCAATGATTTTTCGATTTTTAGGTTGATTTTTGGATCTAAAGATGGAAAGTTGACTTGTTGACCAGGGTTGACTTTCTAAAAATAGAAAAAGCAAAATCCCTAAAAAATAGGGAACCCCGTTTGGTCCAAAAATGCCAAAAATGAAAAAACGAAAAAGCAAAAAAGCAGATTCCCTAAAAAATAGGGAGTGTCAGAATTGGCCGAATGCACAGGCGATCTTCGTTTCCTGGGCCTTCTGAGCACTCCTGTGACGTTTAGGCTCTGATTCATGCATGGATTATTGACTTGGCTCGGATGATTCTTAGAAAACTGGTTTGAAACTCTGAACAAGGTGACCTCATGAAACCGCTGCAAGGAGACAAAACCCTAAAAACTAGCAGACTACTGGGGGTCCCCATTTGCGATGGGGTGATGTGTGAAAAGGTCACAACAGTACAGTCCTTGATGAGTGTGCAAAAGATTGAGAAATCTTTTGGGTAGTTGGTTCGTTTCACTGTACACTTTGATAGTTTGGACGTTTGAAGGGATATCAATTGTTTGTATGGTCTGACACAATTCATTAAGCTGTACAACTATTGGCACATACATTCACAGTACCTTGCACAAAATCCTATGTGCAATAAAGAGTGTGCAAGCAATAAGTTTCCTTTTTCATTTATAGTTGAATAAAGAATTGCAGATTTAAAGCTGAGCGGGCAGGAAATCAACATCACAAAGGTGTCAATAAGTTCTTTGTTGTGGAGCTATTGGTTTTTTCTAATGCTGTTATGGCTTCAAAATTTAAACCCAACAAGTTCCAGGGACATCTTCCGTGGCAAGTCCAAATACTTGGATAACTGCTCTGGATAAAGTAAGTTGATATGTGTGTTTTATTGTTGGTTAGGAATCTGAATTTTCTTTGAGTGGGATAATGTAGTTAGCATAATTATAATTTCTTATACTTTGTTAATACTTGTGTAGCCAACTTATTTTGTGAGTTCATTATTGGTTTTGGTTAGTTTGTGAATAAATAGTTGTAAGTGGTTACCAATGGTCATGGTCTAACTGACAACCATTGGGTCCCCTAAATAGAATTGTTGTAGTAAGAGAATGTGTCTAATTCATGGATGGTCTACTCAATCTACATTCATTGTAATTGAACACTACCCTCAATAAAGAATTTACTGTGTTATTCTTATACAATCAATCTTGTATGTACTATCGTTTATTTTATATTGTTGCAATTGGTAGTGTAACTAGATAGTAGTAAAAATTTATTTAATATTATATCCAAGTCTCAATGGTTTGATGCTTCATGATTTCATTTTTGTATAATTTTATCCATTAAACATGCTAGGGATGATCTGATACTTATGACACTTTTAACAATGCAGTATGGCGGGGGCAAGGTAATTCGTCCTGGGGATGTACTTGAAACTGAAGAGGAGAAGGCAGCTCGGGAAGCACGAACAAAGAAACTTATTGACGCTTATAACGAGAAGATGGGTGAAAATATAGATCCAAAAGTCAAGGCAAAGTGTGAAAAGGTAAAGGGAGAAAATGGTATAATTTGACAAGAAGATAGTCATGATTGTCAACCATTACTTTTTTTCTTTTTGGTATATTTATGCACATAATTCCCCAAGAATGATAGTTGTTAGTGTCTACTTGCATTTTAGCCTTTATTATAGACCTCCAAAAACTTTAGATAGAAAGTTTGGTATGGTTAAAAAAATTTCATGAGGTTGAAATTTCAACAATCATGGTCTTATGGATGTCTGTGCTATTGTGGTTGATTTCCATGCCACATGAATTCGATAGTTAACATTTATTATTTGAATATTTGTTTAAAAAATACTAATATTTACATTTAAAAAAGTATTATGCATCTTAAGTATTGCCCAATGTGTATGAAGTTCAAGTATGCATCTTTCGTACTACTCACATGAGAAGTTTATTTTCATGGTGTTGCTATTCATACTTTCACATATCATTGCGAACATGAAGGATATAAGACCCAATTTTTAGGAACAAAATCAGCTCCATAATGGGAAAATAATGAGCTGAAGTTTACATGCTCATGAAAGTTAAGCAATGAGCTTGCTGCTAAAGAAATAGTAAAAAGAGTACTTCATCAGTTATTCAAAACTTGTTGCAGTACAATAAATCTCTGAACAATGAGACACAACGCCATAATCCTATTTAAGCCAATAGAACATAATCATCAATGAGACACAAGATGTCTAAAACTAGGATGATCTTCATTATGAGCATTTATAAAGTCTGGTATAACTGAAATACTCAGGAAATGTAATTCATGAAGAATCAGAGAGAACTTACTCAACAAGAAAAATATAATGTTCATACTTTGGTTGGCCACGATGGGTGTATCAGTTGGCAAAAACCAGCTGTATAACTTTTAGACAACCACCAATGATAAATGAAAATGAAAATGAACATACATGCATTACTTAGCCATTAATTATTCCAATGAACATATTACCACATTGTTGTTTTATTTTCTTATAATACTATAACAAATATCTGATCTCTTGTCTACATGTATTCTCCCTCTAAAATTGGTCTACATCCTTTTCCAACAATGCTCAAGACATAGGATGGAGATCAGATGTGTTAATTGGCATGGAGGTTGGAATTCTCACAATATTGGAGGGAGCCTCAAAGACTATGGATATAAGCAACACTGAAGTAGATGATACTCTGGTGGTGGAAGGTATTGCTGCTTTGGAACTAGTATTTCTTTGAGTTTCTGGGATGGGCTTTCAGGAGTGGCAAGTTTCTCCTAAGTTTTGTGGATAGTGGGGGAATGGCTACACAGTGACACAACACAAAATTATCAGTCTTTCAGCTCTGAAACATAGAAAAAGAAGGTAGGTGAGTTATGTGTATGGTCAATATGGAATGATTAAAAGGTTTAAACCCACCTACAAGATCTCCAAGGGGTAGGGTTGACTTTCAACCTTAAGGTGAGTCAACCCTATTTTGGGATCTATGTTGTTTTCTTATGAAAAAAATGACTGATTTGCAATATTGGGAGATGATTTAAAATGCATTAACTAACTAAACTATATGACCTAATGCTTGAAATGCAAAATTCTATGATAACAGAAATGGAAACGACAATTTGCAGGCAGATCTGAGAAGGGCAGAATGGTGTGCACTTGTGCTAAAAAGTAGGTTGTAGGGCCTGTAGCAGGATTGGTTCACCCTAGGGCGAATGGGTCCTAGTGCAGAGGTCCAAAAATACTTTTTGCAGTCTTTTGGTCCCGGATTTAAGCTTCTGATTTCTCCAGGTTTGACTGTTAGAAAGCCAGAAATAAAATTTTTAGGTGAGTTTCCGTAGCTTGACAACAATGATGACAACTTTGACAACTTTGCAAAATTGCTCTTTTGATCAACTTTCAGTCCTTCTTCACCTATAAATCTGCACATATAAAGAGAAGGAAAATATTTGTTTTTAGGTGAATGGGGATTTGTCTTAGTCAAACCCCATGTTGATAATTAAACCTTGATAATCAAATCATGATGAAATGAAGGAATTGATGAATGAACACTTGCTTGTTACAACTCACCAAACCCTTAATGGCTACCCTTAGAGGACTGAAGTCAAACACATCACTCTAAGGCCCGGATCTTGCATGAAATGGTTTGATTGATTGATTGATTTGATGCTTGAATGCTTGTTTGAGTGCTTGAAACCTACATCACAATGTTAGCTCCAAAATATGACATGAACACACATGAACTTTGACATGATATGATCTTGACTAATGTTGTAGATGACTGATAAATCTGCTCTTCAATACTCTTGACAATAACTTTTGCTCTTGTGAAGTTTGGATTATGCGTGTTGTCTTTGAATTGATAAAATAACTATGTAGTTATAGGTGTTTATCTAATTTCTCGAAAATTAGATTCCAAAAGCTGACAATTGAAACTTGAATTTGAATCATTAAAATACCGTCAAAAACATATTAAAAATTGGGTCCTAGGACTTAAAGGGGACCCATTTGCCCACAAATGGGTCTTAGGACCTAAGTCCATGACACTCAATTTCCAAGGTGTTTTAATTAATGTTAGCAATTGTTTAATATAGGTTTCCCTTTCGGAAAATGGGAATAATAAGGCTTTGGAATGCATAATTTAGGTAATTAGAAGCTTAATTAAGTTCAATTAATTAGGGGATGCAAACATAGTGTGAACTTGTAAAGCTATACAATTTTCTACACTACATTTAGCCCCCACTTTAGTGAGAGTATGAGCCCACACTCAAACTCAGACTAAAGTAGACAAACAAGTCAAGAGAGGTCTAATTGTACAACTGTTGGAAGGATAAGATGACAAGGATCAAGGAGGATGATCAAGCCCCCAAGATCTAAGATCTTATAGCAAAACCAACAAAGGCACAAAGAGACACATGCATGCAGCAACGACACAAGATACACAATCATACAATGTCAAAATTAATGCAAAGAGAAGAAGGAAGGAGAAGGGATGGATCAAGCCTCGACTGTTTGTCCAATAGGGATGGATCAAGCCTAAGCTGCTTGTCCAAAAATGTTCACAAGTGAAAACCCGCTGTCCGCTATGTGAACAAAATACTCACGAGGGCTAGTGAAAATCCACTGTCCACTAGGTGAGCCCTAAAGGATGAGAAACACACACTAGGTCTACAAGGTGTGTACTCATAAAAGAGGGTGGCACATGGGTAAAGTCATCACAAAAATTTGTGTACCCATAAGTCAGTGCCAAAATGATCAATGCTATGCCAACGCTACACTAAGTCCAACCTCTGTGAACAAAAGTGAAGCAGAAATGCAAATATGTTCATGCCAATGAAATAATGTCAATGCATGCCCCCGCTTTAAAGAAATTGCTAAACAGCACGCTATGAGCAATTACTTTAAAGTAGAAATGATAAATGCCAATTGATAAAAGGGACATGAGAGCTTATTTGGAAGCTCTATGCCAATGATATGTTTCCAAATAAAGCTACATCATGAAGAGGGGTTGGCCCCACATGCAATCCAAAGATAACACATAAGGGATCCACGGATTTGGGGTCAGCATATGTCTTTGCTACAATGATATAATAGAGCTCGAAACTGTCATCATTCCCTAAATACTCGTATAAGAACAGACACAAAGGAAGAATGACACATAGAGAGCAAAATAAAAGAAAAGCTTTTCGGTTAACTAGAAGAGACCTAAATATCTCAATGCTTTGCATCGTCCCCAAAAGGAAAACACAAGACAATGCTTACGACAGTTAGAAGAATGTAGATACAAATAGAAGAATGTCACGACAAGTTCGCTTCCTTTGTATCCTTGCACCAACAAAATAACAAGGGTCATCCAAAGAAAGCTCACAAACATAAATACACGCGAAGCAACATGGTATGGGGGATCACATTATGCACATGCAATCACAAAGAACATGAAAAGAAGACAAAGAAAAGACTAGTTTGTCACATGCGAGCCAACCTAAAGCAGGTCGTCTGCATCCCAATCTTGCTCATTGTATACAGAAGGAAAATAGTTAGCCAAAGGGGCAACGACAAGTGCCATACTAGGACAAGGCTATCAAACTTCCTTGCCCTCCGAATGTAGGAGAAGTATGAGCCGAGATAAGTGTTGAGAAGGTGCTCCTTGCAATATGGAAATGCTTTACATGAAGTGCAATACATGTAATAGTGAGTATGCTATGATTCTACAACTATCACATGGCAAGGAGCAAAGTGAACAATTGTTAGTCTATTATATGATCAAATTGTCTTGCAGAAGGATCAAATTATTTCAATACCATCTTTAAAGCATGAAATTCATTGGTAAGATGCCCAAGAGTTCTATGAAATGCACAGTAATTCATGTTTGTACTTTTTCCTTTTTTTGTTCTCTCGAATAGGTGGCAATGTAATCAATCCTAGATGGGGAAGTTGGATCATTTTTCGTTCAGTCTCGTTTATAGTATGTAAAAATGGCAACTTCTTGAGTTTGTAGGGCTTAGGTTTCTTACTTGATTGGGCAATTGATTGGTGTGGAGGGGGAGGATCTTGATATCCTAATCCTTTGGTATCTTCTGATGGTTGTTGTTGTAGCAATTGATGGATTTCATGCTCATTTGTTATGTCACATCCTTGTTTACTTAAGATTCAAAAGCCTTGGCCATAACTCTCTTCTAGGTTGATAGGTGTATCGGTAACTCGGTGGGCATAGGATGGAAGAGTATCAATTTTGTCATTGTGAATAGGTTCCTTCATGCTTCATGGTTTAGGCTTGGTTTGTGATTCAACTTCAGGATGCAAAAGACCACACATCTCAAGTGGTGGGATGGTAGGAGGTGTTGGTTGTTGCATGGAGGGGTAAAAGGGTGCATTGTTTTCAAGGTTACACAAGGAATTTTGTATGAATTCTTGCATGCTATCTTCATCTTCACCTAAGATGTCATTCTCACGAGAACATTCATTAGGAGGTGAAGGATCATGAATAGGCTCAATTGTATTAGGGTCATCACCAAACACACAACTTGAGACATCAACCAAAGATATTGACATCCATATTTTACCAAAACACATATCCATTAGGAAGTTTGATGCAAAATTTCAGATCTGATGATCGTTAGACGCAAAAGAATTTGGAAATGATGTCTTTTGAATGCAAATTTTACTTCTGAACAATGCACTTGTTTTGATCAATTGACTTGAATGCGAACAATTATAGAAAACAACAATTTCTGAAACTGAAACAAAGATCTGCAAATAGCAATAAATAAAGTAGACAAAGACAAATTTATGCTCAGAAATTTGGAAAATGACTTGTACAAGGACAGGTTCGCCCAAGGGTGAATGGGTCTTTGTACAGGGATTTGAAAAATTAAAATTTGAGTTTGGGCGAACCTATCCTTGTACATGGATTTGAAAAATTAAAATTTGAGTTTCTGAGTTAATGTTTAAATTTTGTGTTTCAGGTTGCAAACAAATTCTTTCAGTTACAAATTTCCAGAATTAGATGATTAACTTCAAATGCAATTTGATGGAAAAAAGTGAACAAAAATGACAACTTTTGAGATGCAATTTTGATTGAATTTTCTTATCTAAATGGCTGAAATACACCCTTGATACAACTAATATGCAAGATGTATGAAATATTTTTGGATTTTATTGAATTTAAACGATGCAAAGATGCAAAAGAAACTAATGCAAATCCTAGATCTAGGGTTTTAGAGACTTCCAAATTAGAATTTATGATGTACAATGTCAGGTTCACCAAAATGAAACATAGAAAAAGGGGGTAGGTGAGTTATGTGTATGGTCAATATAGAATGATTAAAAGGTTTAAACCCACCTACGCATTTCCTAATTTCATTAGAAAAAGAGATCTCCAAGGGGTAGGGTTGACTTTCAACCTTAAGGTGAGTCAACCCTATTTTTGGATTTCTGTTGTTTTCTTATGACAAAAATGACTGATTTCCAATATTGGGAGATGATTTAAAATGCATTAACTAACTAAACTATATGACCTAATGCTTGAAATGCAAAATTCTATGATAACAAAAACAAAAACGACAATTTACAGGCAGATCTGAGAAGGGTAGAATGGTGTGCACCTGTGCCAAAAAGCAGGTTGCGAGGCATATAGCAGGACTGGTTTGCCCTAGGGCGAATGGTTCCTAGTGTAGAGGTCCAAAAGTACTTTTTGCAGTCTTTTGGTCTTGGATCTAAGCTTCTGTTTTCTACAGGTTTGATTGTTGGAAAGCCGAAAATAAAATCTGTAGGCAAGTTTCCATAGCTTGACAACAATGATGACAACTTTGACAACTTTGCAAAATTGCTCTTTTGATCAACTTCCAGTCTTTCTTCACCTGTAAATTTGCACATACAAAGAGAGAAGTAAAATGTTTGTTTTTGGGTGAATGGGGGGTTTTCCTTAGTCAAACCCAACTTCGTTGCGGAAGCGCGGTAAACCTTGACCGGTAATCGGCGCATTGAAATGAAGGGAATGACTGAAGACGAACAGCGACATTTACGACTCTGGCCATAATGGCTGTAAGCCGGGATAAGATGCGGCTACCATGACTCAATTCGAATCGCCGTTGGTTTTATTGATTGGTTGGTGCATTATCCCGGGCGTTATCCAGGGTGCCGAGCCTCATCTGATGTTATTCAGGCTATAGGCGTGAACACCTCGAACGACGATGATAGCAGTCGCGGTGTTCCTCGGTCTGTTGTCTTCTCTTCGGCCAACAACTGAGCAAACAATTTTTTGCGCTTTCTTGTGGTTTGGGATTCATCGTTGTTTATGCACGATTGGTAAAACAACTATTTGTGGGGCGGGGTATCTAAAACCCCAATCCGCTATGTCTTTAGAATAGTAAAGGTTTTTCATTTGGAAGTTTAGATGTTTTGTGATTTGGTTTCAATGATTTTTGCATATAATGTTTTTGCTGGTTTTTAAATCAAAATGATGCCAGATAATAAAAAAAAAATGAAATTCACTAATATTTATGCACAATTGACACCCATGAGCTGCAATCGCCTTTATTATTTCAAATATTTGATTACAATATTGAAAGGCAAACATGCAAAGTTAAAAGCAGCTGTATTTTTGAATTAAAGAACCTAATTTTATTCGCAGCCAAGCATGAACAGCTGAAGATGGTCAAGCATCATTGCCAATACCCCTACAATGGAGCGATCCAAGCCCTAGATGAAATCAATGCAAGGTATGGACTGTATGAGCAAAATCGTGGCTTTCTAGTCTACAGCCAAACCTGGCAAAGTCACTTCCAAACTGATTTCTATTGCAGCAATTAATGTATTTCTGATCTGCAACTAATAAACCTTCAAATGCTGCTCCAAACCCTTGTGTTAGTTTCTCTTAAATGCCTCAACACTTTAGCTTTTACTGTAGCGATCACTGTAGCGATTACTATTCACGTGCATTGTAGCGTCAACTGTAGCGCGGGTACTGTTCATGTCCCTGTAGCAGCAGATCAATAACTTCTAATTTTTCTTCTCCAATGATGGTTATTTCAACAAACTAAAATCTGCTCTTCAAACCCTTGATGATTCTCCTCCAATAAGCACAAATTCGACTTCTGTATGAAGCCAACTAGATGAGCAAACTTCAGCTGATCTCTCACAACCTTAGATTGCTGCACATCGAAGAGTTTTCGTTCTCCAATGGCTGGTAATCTGCAGAAACCCTTGTTTCTCACAAACTCCAAAGCTTTCAAAGTTTTAGACAAAGTTGAATGATCAATCAATAATGAGTTTGATTTGTCTTGAAGAGAAATATATATCTTTTTCCTCAAAAGTTCGACCCTTTTCAAAAAATCAACTTAATTGCATTTAATAATATAATAATTTGCCCTTTTAGAGACTTAGGCAAATTATTAATAAATGGCGTCCATATTAAATGAGTAACAAATACTCATTTAATAATAATAATGCTCTTTTATTATAAAGTATTAAATACTTTATAATTTTCCATTAATAATTAATATTTTAATATTTCACTTAAAGTGACTTTATAATATAAAGTCATAATAATAATCATTTAATTATTATTAAATGCTCCGTAATTCTTCGTTTGCTCAACAAACTGTCAAACTGGGTCGAAACTGAGAAGACTAGCTAAGCCAGGTGCCCTGCCAAAAATAGTAACCCCTGTCGGCCTGACTTACTATAAATAGTAAGTGCCTGAATATCACTCTGTGAGTCCCTGCAAAGGCCCAAACCTGAATCAATTGGAGGAGTGAGGTCCTGAAACTCTGGATAACTGCCAAGGAAGACCCTCTCATCACCTTTGTCAGCGTACGAGGGTCAAATGATAGGCTAATCGTTACGAACTCTGATGCTCGCAAAATGGGGACATTACATATTTATAGGTGTTTATCTAATTTCTCGAAAATTAGATTCCAAAAGCTGACAATTGAAACTTGAATTTGAATCATTAAAATGCTGCCAAAAACATATTAAAAATTGGGTCCTAGGACTTAAAGGGGACCTGTTGTGACCTTTTCACACATCGCCCCATTCAAGATGGGGACCCCCTAATTTTTGCTCCGTTTCGGTCTTTTGGCTTGGGTTTTCTTCTCTCTCCCGCTCTGTCTCTTTCCTGATGTCCGTCTTTCGGGGGGTTGTGTCCGTCATTGAGCTTAAACGCGAAATATTGGCCAAGTCTAAAATTAGGGTTTCATCTTTTCAGCCAATTCAGGGGCAAGTAAAGTGAGAAAATTGAAAATTGAACTTAATATTGTTGTCAGCAGACATCCAGCAGGCTTCCCGCCAATTTTCATCAGATTCCAAGGTACTTACTATTTTTAGTAAGTGTGAAATTCAGGGCAATTTGTCAGCTATTTCGAGATTCCGATCATCACACTGCATTCAGAGTATATCAGGTTGCTTGCATGCCAAATTTGAGCGAAAACAGACGACTTACTATTTTTAGCAGTCTGGCTTCCGGCACAAATTTCAGGGTCCAGATGCAGAGGTTTTCTTTGCATGTCTGGATATTCCTTACAGGTTTTGAGACCTTAGCGATGGTATAACATGCAGAATTCGAGATGACCTTTTCGAGTTCAACCTTAGAGGCTATTTTAGAGGTTTACATGTCGAGGTTTTGCATGTCCGGGGTGATTCGATGGGTTTTCGAAGCCGATGGTGTGACATGCAATGAGGATTCTCCTTTCGATGGGGAACTTGCTATTTTTAGCGGTGTGTCGGCGTACGCCTCAGCGGTTGAGGATCCGGCGATAGCGATACCCGCAGCTTGAAGACAAGCGGAAGTCTTTTGATACACATGCGGTGCAAGTTGGGGTTTCCGACTTTGGAGCCACAAAATAGGCATCAAAAGTCCAAAATCGCCGAGAAATCGGTGTAAACCACGCGTCGGTGTCCTTCAAAACTGCTCCTGGCGGGTGAAATTTCAGTTATTGGGGCACTATTTATAGTAAGTCAGATTGGAAACATGCTAAAAATAGTAAATCAAGCGCATGCGTCAGTATCAGCCAGTAGGTCACGTGGTGAGGAGCGCCTCATTCAAATTTCAACTTGATCGGAGCTTGGGAGCTATCAGAAACATGAGCTTACTATTTATAGTAAGCCGCCTTCAGAAACAGGCTATAAATAGCAGGGTGACTAAAAGTGGCAGTGTCGACAGGTTGATAGGGTTATGAAGAAGCTATGTTTGAAATTTCAAGTTGATCTGAGCTCCAGAAGTGCAAAATTGAGAAGACTTACTATAAATAGCAGGGCACGATACTGGCGAAGGATGATGAAAATTTGCCTAAGTCTGGAACTTCATCCAACAGGCCTGGCAAAATGCGCCCATCTCAGCTGAAGAGGCATAAAAATTTCTAAGTATGATGTTTATCCTGCACAGGGGGTGAAATGCGCCCAAGGCACCAGAAAGTCAAACGTGTTAATCCTCCTCATACATGGAAATGCGCCCAAGGTTGCAAGGGGTCAAACAGGTCAACGTTTCTTATCCTCCTCAAGGGGCAAAATGCGCCCAAGTGCATGCATGTGAGGACAAAGTTTGGAAGGCGAAGAGTCACCTGAAGGCGTTCATCCATTAGACACATCAAAATGCGCCCAAGGGGAAAGAAAAGTCAAGAAGTCAAAGATCTCGTCCTCCTCCATAGGCAAAATGCGCCCAAACTTGTGCATGTCAAGACGAAAACGGGAAGTTGAAAGGTCACAGGGGACGTGGTGGCAAGTTTGTCCTCCTCCTACATGGAAATGCGCCCATGTTTGGATGTGAAAAGTAATTAAAGGTGGTAATTAAGGTGAAGAATATTACCAAAGCATGGTGAAAGATGGTAAGTGTTAGGCGCTCAAGGTGTTAGAGGATTTTCCAAGGACATGTGAGGTGGTAAAGGTATGTGTGGCGTGATTTTCCCTCGTATGTGTGCTAGGCGCCTAAAGCCTATAGGCGTCGAAATATTTCAAGGCGTGATTTTCTTCAAGTGTGATACGCCTAAGGTGGTGAAGTGTTAGAGAAATTCATAAGACATGTGAAATTTAAATTCTCTAAGGCGTTAGAAATTTTAATAAAATTGCCTTTCAAGTGTGAAGTATGAAGTGAGAAATAAGGCGTGCCGAGAATGAGTAAATTCTTCCAAATGAAGTTGATAAAAAAATTCCTCTCCACTGGCAGATGATTCAAAATTTTCTAAGGGAAACTTCTCAAAGTGCTAGATGATTTAAAAATATTTTCTAAGGCAAATTATTTTCCCTTGGACAATACGCCTTGAGATCAGAGTGGTGAAATTTCTCCGTGAGACAAGAGCAACTTTTCTCAGTGATGGAGTCAGAAATGCAAGACGATTCAAATTTTTCAAGAGGTCAGAGCAACATAGAGTGATCACGGGCGAAGAACGAATTTAAATGATGGAAATAATATTTTTAAGGTTCAAAATTAAAAAATTAAATGAACCCGTTCGTTGGGTACCCATGGATTCGAGTCATTCTGAAGAAAATTTGCTTCTGGGTACTGAACATTTGTGATGATGAACGGATTTCCAAGTCTTTCAAGCTTCGCCGACACTTTTTCAGTGAGGAATTTAATCAGTGCTCAAATTGTGAATTTTCCTAAGGGAGAATTTAAAATTTTCTAAGGCAAAAACGAATAAAATGTGCTTTCAAGATGAATTTTCTTCGAATGATGAGTTCAAGAGGAATTGCCTAGATAATTTTGTTTGAATTCTTCGAGGATGAATTTTCCAGAGCAGAAAAGAATTTAAATTCGAATTCCAGTAACAGAGCTCCGGCTGGTGAGTAAAAAAATGATGAATTTAAATTAAATTTTCGAAAGCAAAATCCAAAATGCCAGTCAAAGTCAAGTTTCTAGAAGAATAAGATTCCCGACGACTGGAGACAAGTGTCAGAAACACCAGAGAGGGAAAATTCGAATTCGTGAAGTGGAGTAGTGGAGTTTAATGGCACTGGCTAAAATTAACTTCTTCTAGAATTCGAATTTTAGCTATAAAATGAGCAAGTTTTTCACTTGTTTTCACAGCTGGAAGTCGAGCTTGCTCTGAGAGTGAAGCATTGCAGTGAGTTGCTGAAGTTTGAAAGAGTTTGAATTTTGCTGAGAAGTTGAGTTTGCTGAAGAGGCGCACTTGGAAGTTAATCAAATTGTTAAAAGCTTGAGAGGTACGACTTTGCCAATTTAATTTGTTGCTGAAGCTAAGCGCCATTGCTGAAGTAGAAGAGGTACGCCATTGCTGATTAAAGGAGTATTTGCTGAAGATTGAGGTTGCTTGTGAAAGGTACGGCTTTGCTAGTATTGAGGCTGAAATCTGATGTGTTAAGTAAGTTGAAGTTGCCAGTTGAAGGGACGCCTTGTAGTGAGTCGAATAGCTGAGAACTTAGAAGTACGAACTTGCTAGTTTGCTGATTACTGATTGTGAAGTAAAGTTATCAAAGCTCACTTAGAAATCTGTTCTAAGTGTTGGAATTCGAATTTATTCAAGAGAAGAAGCTGAGGTTTGCAAACACGAAAGTTATTGCAGCTTCTAGAATTCGACTGCAGCCCCTACAATGCCTTATTTTATTAAATTTAATTGCTGATGAATGTTTGTTGTTTGCAGATGGCTGAAGCGAGGACAACCGGAAAGGACAATGGTGCCTCCAGACAAGCTGTGATCAAGAAGCTCAGCAAAACGTTCATGCCAGAGTCGAAGTTTATTTCAAAGCTGGGCAAGTTGACGGACACTAATTTGAACTCTGTCAACTTTGGAGACCTTCCAAACATTTGTTTGGAATTGGAAGTCATCGGGCTTCGGTCACCGCTAACATCGTCGAAGTGGATTATATCACCATTTCTTGGTTTCCTTGACTATTCGGTCGGGCGAT